>SNQJ01S0156019.1:0-14466 GCA_010110895.2 Picea sitchensis | reverse complement strand
AAGTTTGATATTGTTCATGATGATGTTACCATGAGGTTGTTTTCACAATCTTTGTTTGGAGATGTTACTATGTGGTTTAAATGTTTGGGAGCCAGTTCTATTGGTTCTTGTATTGAGCTATGCAATGCATTTTTAAAGTGTTGCGGTGAGAACAAGTCCCTTGATCAGTACTGGTTTGAGTTTAATTCCTTGAGGAGATGGGAAGAGGAAGCCTTGGTTGTCTTCAATAAGAGGTTTTACAGTGTTTATCATAGTATGCCTGTGGAGGTCAGACCCACAGAGACTACTGCCATGGTGTACTATGTCATGGCTCAACATTCAAATCTTGTCCTTCTTGTGAGAGAAATGAAATATTCATCTTCAAGACACCTATTTGAATATGTTGAAGAAGTCGAAGAGAATATCAAGGCTAGCAAGGGGATTCGTATGCAAGCATATCTTGAAAAATTGCATGTACATAAGCAAGAAGACTGTCAATATATTTCATATTCCGAGCAAGAAGACCGTCAACATGTTTCAGATTCTGAGAAAGAAGATAGTGAGTATGAATTAGATTTGGAAAAACAAAAAAGAAGTAGAGGTATGATTCACATTTGGAATCAGATCCCTCAATATTTGCATATTTTTCTATGAACACGAATGCATATCAATCTTATGATCAGTTTTCAGACCATTTTGAGCATGTAGTAGTGGTCGATTGCATAGATAACTATATGTTCTTGGATGATCATAATTATGATGCTTTAAATCCTACTGTACAATTATCTTGTGATCATTCTTATAAAGAAGAGACTGCAACTATTGATGATCAAGAGTTGATTTCGAAAGAGAAAGGAGGTCATTTATTTGCAAGCAGAGAGGAATTTACAAAGGAGCAACCTAGTCTTCTAAATCAGCGAGAACTCTATCACATGATTCGTGATCCTATAGCCATATACCTGGAGTCATATGTTTCATATTTTTTGAAAATTTCAAATTGCATTATTTCACCGATACTCACAAGTGAGTATGGTTTTATGAAGGAGATTATTTCATTGCTGCTATATTTTTTCTATTATTCATTGATCAGTGGCATAGATGAGATCATTTCATTCATCAAATTACTTGAGTGGTTGTTGTGGAAATCTAATTTTACTTGATCAAGTTGCAAATTTGGTTAGAGTAGGGTAGCATAGGAAATAAGCTTGTTCCCGAGCATTTGTTTTCTTTCTGTTCGAAATGGTTTTTCAATTAGTTGATTGAATAAGTGGTAGTTTCTAGAAGTATTTTGAGGTTGGTTACACAAATGAGTCCATAGCCCAATAGCTAAGGCATTGGAACTGTGCATTCTTGGAAACTCGCAGGGAGCATTGCATCCCCTGTGGAGCCAAATGTTATCACATGAAGTTGTCAAGGGTCATAGGTGTTTGTCGAAAATGATTGAGTCTATTATTCCTTTCCCTGTCTCTCTCCTTTTCGCAGGCCAAGACTTGAAGTTTGTCCCTTTAGATTGTTAAAATTGGTGTGTGTTTTCCCCTTTTTCGTTTGTGTGCACTGGTTTCCCTTAATGTCTTACCCAAAAGAAATCTCGGTCCCAAGCCCCTCTGTTTCTCTCCAAGGATGAGCACTAATCCCCTTTGTTGCAGTCACTAGTCTCCCTGTTTTCCTAGCCCACAACAATGTTGCCGAGGTCCTTGTTCACATAGGCTGCAACCATGGACACAAAGTGAAAATTTCATAACAGTCCATTTCAGGCTTGAAATGCAAGCAACAGGCAATTTTAATCTTTCAGCGGTGGAGATACCAGGAGCAGTTCATATCGGAGGCTGGCGAGCATTCAAGAGTCCAAAATTGCGTGAAGTATAGCACCAGAGAAAAAGGTTCTAAGTTTCAAGGCTGGAAGAGAGCATGAGCCATTGATATTTAAGGTGACAGGTGGAAGCTGATCCAAGTGTTCAAGGAAATAAGCTTCGGGAGTTTCGAAGTGAGAAGTGTGTGAAATTCCTGAAGAGTTGAATATCGAACTACTAAAATAGTCTGAGCCATCAAAATATGAGGACATGTGGAGGCAAATCCCTTGCTTTAGAGTGCAATGCTCCAGAGGATTGTGGGAGATAAATGTGGTCGAAGTCCCGAAGTGTCTGAAGTCCCGAAGTGGCCAGAGTCCCGCTGGGCCGAAGTCCCGAAGTGCTGAATCACATGGCACACTCATTAGGAATTGCACGTGGCACTCATTCCAGGTCATTGGTCATGACACATGTCACCCTTCTTTTCATGACACATCAGTAGTCGTGACATCATATGATGTCAAGCCACCATGTCACTTTGGCAATTTTCCTTCGAAAGATTTTCCATGTTTCACATTTGAAACTCTCGAAGCCAAAAGTGTCGAAACCCTGAAGTATATCTGGACCATCCATCAACAGGGACACACGACAAAGATCTATGACCTTCATGTGAAAGATAGGTTTGAAAATTGATTTTCCAGGGGCCATGAGTCTTGAAGAGGATCTCGGTTGTCTGAATCTAGAATGCCATGTGTCATCAAATTTATCACTCTGAGAGTTTTACTTCGGAAGTTTTAAAATGGGAAAATCCCCAAAGACCCGAAGGAGATCCTAATCATCGATCGAGAAGTTAGTAGAAGGGTTGTTGATCTGGTTGAAGGGGTCAAAATCCTAAAGTAGGAGTAGAACCGTTGATTGAAGAGGACGCGCGTCAATAGATCGACAGGTCCGGGTAAAATCATAGAAGGTAAGAGAGATTTGAGTTTTGATTTTCCCAGAGCCTAAAGAGCCAAAGTGGATCTTGGTCATCCAAATCTAGGAGCCATGCATCATCAAATCCTTAGCTCTGGAGGATTTTCTTGGGGCAAATAAAGTTTGAAGTTTGAAAAGTTCGAAGCCCGAATCACGAAGCAGATCTCAGCCGTCGATTTGAAAAGGGAAGATATGATCCATTGATCTAAAGAGGGAAGATTTGAGCCATTGATCATAAATCCTTGCCCAATATCAAGGGATAGACAACCACAGTCTGTTGCAGGGATGCAACATGCTCGGGTGATAATTTTCTTAAGCGGTCCCACAATTGAAATTGTGTTTTGGCAAAAGTAATACATGGAAAAAGGTGGTGGATTGTGGGATCAAAAGTGGTGTGAACCCAAACCACCTTTGAGCAGCCCCGCAATCATGTGCTTATATAGTGTCCTATTCGAGAGAAGTGTGTGGTCGCCCCCTGGGCATTAAGTCGCATTTCAATCCTGAGAAAAGGCAGTTAATGAAAATGGAGCTGGTGGTTGAAGCCTTGGCTCACTCCATAAATGGAAGGCATGGAAGGCCTGGCTGTGGGGACTAAACCGTCAGCCCGTGGTACCCCTGTGGATAGATTTTCCTATAGACCCATGCCAATCTGAGCTCACGTCTAATAGAGGGATACCTGCACACTGTGATAGAAGACTGCTCAGACACAATTCTTTGAATGTAGTGATTAGATCACATTGCTAATAATCGAGGACTGATCTGAGTATAAATATGTAGTTTTGATATTTTGTTAAGGTCGTCAATAGGCTGAGCATAGCTCCCTATTTTGTAATTTTTTTTATGCCAAAACTGTTCTCTGGTCATGTATCAAATTTGAGACTTTCATATTAATAGAATTCAGCCTATTTTCATCTCTCTATAAAAACTATGCTAAAACACTCGGGCACGGAGGATCCAGTCGAGGGTTATTATGTTGTTGTCATGTAGATTTGATTACAGCGGTATCATGACCATTTTTAGTCAGCTTCCTTGTTATCTTTTTCCCTCTTACACTGAATGGCTTGGGCATGGAGGATCCAGTTGAGTTGTTGTAGCTACATCATGGTCTAGGTTTGATCATTGTGTTGTTGTAACTGTGTTGTTTGGACATATTTCAGTGTCTAAAGCTTGAGCTCAAGAGTTATATTGAGTCTGAGTTTTTCTTCTCCGAGCTGCTTGAAGGCCTGATGCCCATAGCAGTATTGTTCACCTTTCTCACTAATTCTTCCCTCTACTCAGACTTAAACTCAATTCACTGACTGAAGTTAATCTGGCCCTCACTTCCCTGTGCATTTCTTGTCCAGTTCTGTGTTGAACATCATTCATATATTGAGTTTTGTCCATTGACCTCCACTCATATAAAACCAACATCCACCAAAAAATATGATGGGTACTAGGCTTATCCTCCCACAATCTGAGGGTGACTATCAGTGCTAACATTCTTAGCGTCATTGACGGGGAATGAATTGAAGACATTTCCCTAGGATAGAATGACAAATAAATTTTGTTTGTGAAGGTGCATTAGAAATCAATACCATTGAAGATTGTAGTTCTCACCTGGCGAATCCACAATCAAAGAATCCACTGGGGAGGACCCTGTTGAGAGAAAGATGACCATACTAAAAGATAATACCATGTATCAGTTTATGAGCTTTCTTCATGAAATCTTTCTTTTCTTGATCATCTCATTTCTCTCGTTCCCTTTACATATAAAGAGGATTATCATTTTCTTTGTCTATTCAGATGATAATAAGCCTTCCTTTATTTATCCATCCTTGGAATAAGAAGACATTCCCTCTTCTTGTCTTGTAGATGTTGATCTTGTGTCTTCACCTCAGCCTATTCATAAAAGTGAGATTTGTATTGGATTTTCTCTTGAAATTGATCACCCATGTAACCTTGAGGGGGTTGAAAATGATTCAAATCCTTCTCAGATCTCATTACCTTATGTTATTACTGTTGAACCTTCCCATCTTCTTATTAAATCCCAAATTCAGCCCACAAGTTTTCAAGATAAGATTAGAGACAAGATGTTTAAACCTTCAAGGTTGCCACATCACCTGCATCCCTATCCTCTTTATTCCTTTGAGTATCTTCCTTGGTTTTCTGGAGAGGATCATGTTACCACTGAGAGGCACTTGGAGGCCTTTGAGAACTTTTTTGATCAGTTTGAGATTGTTCATGATGATGTTACCATGAGGTTTTTCTCACAATCTTTGTTTGGAGATGTTGTTGTGTGGTTTAAATGTTTGGGAGTCAGTTCTATTGGTTCTTGTATCGAGCTATGCAATGCATTTTTAAAGTTTTGGGGTGAGAACAAGTCCCTTGATCTATACTGGTTTGAGTTTAATGCCTTGAGGAGAGGGGAAGAGGAAGCCTTGGCTATCTTCAATAAGAGTTTTTACAGTGTTTATCATAGTATGCCTGTGGAGATCAGATCCATGGAGACTGCTGCCATGGTGTACTATGTCATGGCTCAACATTTAGAGCTTGTCCTTCTCCTGAGAGAAAGGAAATATTCATATTTAAAACACTTGTTTGAAGATGCTTAAGAAGTCGAAGAGAACATAAGGGCTAGAAAGGGGGTTTGTATGAAGGCATATATTGAAAAATTGCGTGTACATAAGCAAGAATATTGTTAGTATGTTTCAGATTCTGAGCAATAAGACTATCAGTATGTTTCGGATTTTGAGCAAGAAGATAGTGAGTATGAATTAGATCTGGAAGAACAATAAGGAAGTGGGTATGATTCACATTTGGAATCAGATTACTCAATATTTGCATATTTTTCTATGAACATGAATGCATATCAATCTTATGATCAATTTTCAGACCATTTTGAGCATGCAGTAGTGGTTGATTGCATAGATAACTATATTTTCTTGGATGATCATAATTATGATGCTTTAAATCATGTTGTACAATTATCTTATGATCATTCTCATGAAGAAGAGACTGCAACTATTGATGATAAAGAGTTGATTTTGAAAGAGAAAGGATGTCATTTATTTGCAAGCAGAGAGGCATTTACAAAGGAGCAACCTAGTCTTCTAAAGCATCCAGAACTCTATCACGTGATTGATGATCCTATAACCATATACATGGAGTCATATGTTTCAGATTTACTGAAAATTTCAAATTGCATTATTTCACCAATAATCACGGGTGAGTATGGTTTTATGAAGGAGCTTATGTCGTTGTTGCTATACTTTTGATATTATTCATTGATCAGTGGCATAGATGAGATCATTTCAGTCAACAAATTACTTGAGTGGTTGTTGTGGAATTCTACTTCTACTTGATCAATTTGCAAATTTGGTTAGAGTAGGGTAGCATAGGAAATAAGCTTGTTCTCGAGCATTTTTTTTCTTTCTATTTGCAACAGTTTGTCAATTAGTTGATTGAATAAGTGGTAGTTTCTGGAATTATTTTGAGGTTGTTTACACAAATGACTCCATAGCCCAATAGCTAAGGCACTGGAACCGGGCGTTCTTGGCATCTTGCAGGGAGCATGCCATCCCCGGTGGAGCCAAATGTTATCACTTGAAGTTGTCAAGGGTTGTAGGTGTGTGTCAAAAATGCATGAGTCTATTATTCCTTTCCCTGTCTCTCTCCTTTTCACTAGCCAAGTATCCTAGTTTGTCCCTTTAGACTGTTAAATTCGGTGTTTGTTTTCCCCTTTTTCATTTGTGCGCCCTGGTTTCCCTTAATGTATTACCCGAAAGAAATCTCAGTCCCAAGCCCCTCTGTTTCTCTCAAAGGACGAGCACTAATCCCCTTTGTTGCAGTCATTGGTCTCCCTATTTTCCCATCCCACAACAAAGTTACCCAGGTCCTTGTTCATGCAAGGTGCAACCATGGACACAAAGCACAACTTTCATAATAGTTCATTTCAGGCTTGAAACACAAGCAACAAACAATTTTAATCTTTCAGTGGTGGAGATTCCAGAAGCAGTTTAGATCGATGGATCACGAGCATTCGGGAGTCCAAAATTGTGCGAAGTATAGCGCCAGAGCAAAAGGTCCGAAGTCCCAAGGCTCGAAGAGAGCATGAGTCATTGATATTTAAGGGGATAGGTGTCTATTGATCCAAGTGTTTGGATAAAAAATCTTTGGGAGTTTCGAAGTGAGAAGTGCATGAAATTCCCGAAGAGTCGAAGCCTGAACTCCCGAAATAGTCCAAGCCATCAAAATCTGAGGAAACGTGTAGGCAGATCCCTCACATTGGAGTTCAACACTCTAGAGGATTGTGGGAGTTAAACGTGGCCGAATTCCTGAAGCGCCCGAAGTCCCGAAGTGGCCAAAGTTCCGCAGGGATGAAGTGGTCGAAGTCCCGAAGTTTTGAATCACATGGCACACTCATCAGGCATGACACATGGTGCTCATTCCAGGTCATTGTTCATGACACATGTCACACTTATTTTCATGACACATCAGTAGTCGTGACATCATATGATGTCAAGCCACCACGTCACTTTGGAAATTTTCCTTCAGGAGATTTTCCATGTTTCACATTTGAAACTCCCGAAGCCAGAAGTGTCGAAACCTCGAAGTAGATCTGGACCATCCATCAATAGGGACATGCGGTAGAGATTTGTGATCTTTGTGGGAAAGATAGGTTTGAAAATTAATTATCCCGAAGCCTGGAGTCCTAAAGAGGATCTCGATCGTCCAAATCCAGAATGCCATGCGTCATCAGATCCATCACTCCTGGAGTTTTAAAATGAGAAAAGCCCCGAAGACCCAAAGGAGATCTTGATCGTCAATCGAGAAGGGAGCATAAGGGTTGTTGATCTAGTTGAAGGGGTCAAAATCCCAAAGTAGGAGCAGAACCGTTGATTGAAGAGAATGCGCGTAAATAGATCGACAACTCCGGGTAAAAGAACAAAAGGTAAGTGAGATTTGAGTTTTGATTTTCCCGGAGCCTGGAGACCCGAAGTGGATCTCAGCCATCCAAAACCAGGATCCACACGTCATCATATCCCTAGATCCGGAGGATTTTCTTGGGGCAAATAAAGTTTGAAGTTTGAAAAGTCTGAAGTCCGAAACATGAAGACGATTTCGACCGTCGATTCGAAAAGGGAAGATCTGATCCATTGATATGAAGAGGGAATATTTGAGTCACTGATCATAAATCCTTTCCCAATGTCATGAGATCGAAGGCCATAGTTCATTGCGGGGACGCAACATGCTCAAGTGATAATTTTCTTGAGCGGTCTCGCAATTGAAACAGTGGTTTGGCAAAAGTAATACATGGAAAAAGGTGGTGGATTGTGGGTTCAAAAGAGGTGTGGACCCAAACCACCTTTGAGCGGCCCCACAATCACATGATTATATAGTATCCTATTTGAGAGTAGCATGTGACCGCCCCCTAGGCATTAAGCTGCATTTCAATCCTGAGAAAAGGAAGTTAATGAAAATGGAGCTGGTGGTTGAAACCTTGGCTCAGTCCATAATTGGAAGGCATGGAAGGTGTTGCAACAATATTGAAATTTTCGCTTTTGGTAACTTAGGAGAGAAAAAAATTGTAGTGTTTAGCTACCGAAAGTGTAGATATGAGAAAATGACCATCTCTCTGTCACACGCATCACTGAATGTTCTCTACCTGTCATCGTCAGTTAAATAACGCCGAAAACAACCCCAAATGCCATAGTAGTATAACAGTCACAAGCCAACTCATGAAAAATCCAAAGACAGGGTTCACGTGAGAATCAAAGAAATGTACCATATGTTCGAGCGTTGAGTCACAAGGTGAATGAATGGAAGCATTGGTAGTGGAACGACCGCATATACCAAGAATTAAGCCACATGGAGAAAAATCTCACGAGTCTGGGTTTTTTTCCATTGGGGATTTGGCCAACATAGATATTTTAATAACTACAACGCTGATCCCCGAATTCACTAAAGTATTAAAGGATAAGCCAAAACAAATAAAGATTAAGATTAACGTTAATAAATCTCATCGCAATTTCACGATTCGATATTTCTCGCATCAAGTATTATCGAAGTCCCAACACTTCAATCCATGAAAGGTTAAAGATTAATTGCTAATCATGATTAATTAAGAGATTAAAACAAATGATTATCGTCTAATTAATCCCTTCACGATTCGGGATTCCTTGCATGTCATAACCCTTGAGGACATGATACCCGAAACCCGAAGGCCTGAAAGAGTGCAATGTAAAAGCCCAAATCTATTTCGGGGATTTTTCCATTGGCGATTTGGCCGACATGGAAATTTTAATAACCATTGCTTTGTTTCCCCAAATCCTGAAAACCTGAAATTGAGACTCCAGTCATATGCAAAACTGATTTAGAAAAACACAATTTTATCATCCATGGAGAGGTCCCTTTCGCGTTGGAATAGTTGATCAACATCTACAAATTCTAATATGTCCAGTGGTGTCTTCAGAATTTCATTGTGAGCTTGTTAAGGTAGTCAAAAGTCTCATGCAATATGAGGTTCGTTTTCAGAAATGTGGCGTTTTTTATTGTGTTGAGTCATCATTTTCAAATGAGGATTCTGAGCGACGACAGTATCATTTTGAGAAATGGTTGGAGGATTTTGTGCCTAACACATCAGAGATCATTATCCTTTTTCATTGTTCCTACAGGTGTCACTGATTGGGAGAATCGAATCCATCTCCGAGCCCTAATTTTTGGATTTCATATTTTCCTGTTTTGACACATGTTTGTTAAATGTAGATTTGGGCAAAATGAAAAGGGGTATCAGGGAACTGAGAGAGGTTTTTTCTCAGAATAAAAGGACGCACAAAAAACTCTTTTCATTTAAACAAATATATCGTGATTCGAGATATAGAGATCCATAACCGCAACCCTAGTTTTCGGTAGTTTGGCCCACTTTCTATGGCAGAAAGTTTCAAGAATTGGTTGTAAATGTTGTTATCTTTTAGATTAGAGTGGATTTTGACCTCAATACATATATGAGGAATATTTTTAAAAGGAAGTGGGAGAGGAGTAGTACTCCTGGGCTGTAGCACTGGTTTTCATGTTTAATAAAAGAGTGCAGAGAATTTTCGATCTATATCAGAGATTCTTGTGTTTTTGCTTGCAGAGAATGTCTTATTGCTTCGTTTTCACATCATTTCACTTGGTTTTATTTCCATTTGCTTCCAAATTTGTAATTGTGTTTGTAATGGAATTCATCCATTTGTTAGATGCTCTGTTGTTGGACAGGTTATAGGTTGTTTCTTGCAGAGATACGAAGGTTCAAAATTCATCCTTACTAGATGCTCTGTCCCAATCATCTCTTTCCACTTATTTATGATAGGAATTCACTCATTGCTAAGTGATCCTTGCATATTGATATGTTTTCTCTCTATTTTGTTGCCATACTTTTATAAATACTTCTCTCTATAATCAAATTATATTTCACCTCTGTTCCATGGGTTTCCATTGTCAAAACACTCTTATTATTTGCTTGATCATTTCACTCCATACCCAATTGAATACCTCCTAGTCCAAACCATCAACCCTGAAAACCTCAAAACTTTATGTTACCCATAGATCTGCCCACCGTTAAGCTTATTGAATATCCTATCATGACATATAGTTGAGATATCCCTCTCAGGTTGGAAGGGGCAACTTCTAATCAAAAGTGGTTCGTGGTTATCTTGGAATTTACTTGCATGAAACCAAAGTCAAGTTCCTAGTGACAACTTATTATTTCATTTAAAATGTGCTAAGTCTTGGCTCTATTAAAACCTAGAACCAACTCTTGTGACAACATTTTCTGGCACCGTTGTCGGTGACAGAGGAAAGAAGTTATCTTCCCTGGGATATGACAAAAGGTTCAGATCTATTTCTTGATGGTGAACAAGGGATAGGCATTCAATTGGTTGCGATCATTCACCTAGTGACTCCTTGGTTTGAAGACTCTACATGATTCACCGACGACTCCACTGGTCTCAAAATGTTGGATTCGTTCGTCACTCGGATATCTGCAAGGTTTTCTCCTCTAGACTTTGGAAATGTTTATGGTTTTCCAAACACTATTCCAAACATTAAAGTTGGAGAATATGTCCTTCCTAAATTTGGAGAATATGTGGACGACAATCTCGCCCAACACTTGTTTGAATTCCACAACCTCATGGATGAATTAAATATACATCATGAAGATGTCCTCATGAAATTGTTTATATTTTCATTGGAAAGAGATGTTAGACTCTGGTATAAATCTTCACCTCATTCTAGTATTCCTTCATTGAAATATTTTCACATACTTTTTCATCAGCATTGTAAAATAATCTATTCAGCTGAAATACTTTTTGAAGATTGTTGTAATATAAAATTCATAAGAAAAACAGATCAAACACATCTTCTTGAAGAGGAGGAAGGAATATCAGAAATTTCTCAAGTCAATGAAAATAATCAGTATGAAGAAGAGTTGGCTGATAAAAAAGTAGGATATGATAGCTCTTCTGATCACATTCAAGAAGAAGATATCTAGCATCATGGTCAACATGCAGAAGAGAAAGAAAATAATAGTTGCTTGGTCCAGAAATTACATACACCACCTCCTCCTTTAATAGAAGAAGAGATAGATCTTCTCCTGAAAAATCATGTTGCAACCCTCACTTACATAGATCTGCAACATTCACATAGTCCTAAACATGTGAGTGAAACTTCTTTTATTACTGAAAATGAAAATCTAAGTTTAAATCATGATAGCCATGGAACTTTAGAGGAAGTTAGTAAACCAATTTATGATGATGATTTTCGGCCAAAGGATCATCTTGTAGACACTATTTTGTTTCATGAAGAATATAGGGTTGTCATGTTTAATAACCTTGGAGAATGTTTGTTGTTTGAAGATGCTTTAGACTATGATTTGGAGGAGTGTGGATCTGAGATAAATCGCTTCACAGTTGATATTCCTAGCATTTGTCTGACTGATGACACTCCTGAGTTATCTGATGAACTTGTTTATGATGAATATCCATAAGAACAAGAAGAGAATATTTATTTTTCATCACACACGAAAATTTACAACAGTCCTCCTTTGTTTGATGAATGTGATGAAAGTGTTTTTGAAGATGGTGAGCAACAAGAAATTTTGGTTCAACAAGAAAGCAATCAGCAACATCACGAAAGAGATCAACCTATGTATGACAGCTACCAAGAAGATCTTTGGATAGAAGATGAAGGACATAAGGAGGGGTTACTGAAACAATTGATCTCTCCTCCCTGTTTAGCAACCATTGAGCAACAGACCAGTAAGTTTCAATGCGACATTTTTGCACTAGTGGAAGAAAAAATTAGCAGTGGACAAAGTGCTCAAAAACATTTCAGACAACTTTCCCAACAGGAGGAAGTATGGATTAATTGTGAAAGTGTTATATCTCTTCCCTTCTACGATCAAGTAGCAGTTTATATAAGGTCAAAATGGGGGACTAAATTGGCTAATTCGATTTCTTGAGGGCATAATTTCAAAACTGTAAGTACTTGATCCCAGGGCATGTTTTGAAATCTACAGCTACTCCTGTCATCCTTTTTCTCAAATATGGAATTATAATTAAGTTTGTTAGTCGGATACTCGTTTGGTTGATTTGTAAGTTTTCCTATACTTGAACAAAGCAATGATATCGGTTAGAGTAGGTGATGTGTATATAAATAAGCTTGACTTTGGGCACTAGAGTACAACAGTGGTTTTCAGTATGTTTCCGATTTAGTTTGGAATCTATTATGGTTTTGTTTAAGGCATTACGACTCCATAGCCCAATGAATGAACAAGCAGTTTTTGTTTCGGAAAGGTGCAACTAAAGCGACAGAGTTCATAGTTTTATAAGGATGATTTCAGGTTGCCCAATGGATGAAGGCACGTGGTCTACTGTTCTTGGCACTTTGTGAGGAAGCACCATCCCTAGATGGAGCCTCTGTTGTAACAGCTGTTTAGAGGTACAGCTTTCGGTAACTTAGGAGAGTAAAAAATTGTAGTGTTTAACTACCGAAAGTGTAGATATGAGAAAACATGTTAAGCCTAATATTGGCTCATTACCCATAATTGGGGCATATTAGATTAGTAATGCTATTTTATTTATGTCGGCTTTAGGCCATTGGTTGTATTTAGATTAGTAATGTTATTTAATTATGTCGGCTTAGGCCATTATTTGTAATTATACCTCTGATCTCTATATATATACCAAGGGACATTTTCATTTGAATCATCTTGTGCTTAGACATTTAAGTGGGGTAAAGGTTGACCTCAGAGCTTCTTATCTAAATTATCTCTTTTTCAAGGCGTTGATTACTTTTCTTGAGGTTTTATATGCTATATTGATGTTTGGTTCTTAACATATGGTGCAGAGCTCAAGGTCTTAGGGTTCTAACTGCTACATCTGAGACATAGGTTTCACTGCAACTTTTTTCTACAACGTTTCAGAAGAACCTCTTGGAGGGTATTTAGTAGATGGATCAAGGTACCCCGAGTTCAAAATGAAGCTCTAAGGCCTTATACTTTCAGGGTCAAGCCTATAGCACAGAATAGGGTTCTGGAATCATCTTGAAATGAGGCATTGTGGAATTTTCGCTATAAACAATTTTCTGTAATGTTTCATACCCTGTCCTCCAGAGGCCATTTACAAAAATTAACAGTACCTGTGGTAAAAGTTTCATCTTCTGGGTCATCTTAAATTTGTGATACACCTTGTGTAGATAGGGTATCTGACTAGTCCTATTGACTAGCCTCAAGAAGGTGTTCAGGCAAAACAAGCATAACTTCTTGCTAGAGTTTCCAAATTGATTGGGACTAGTTGCATTGGATCGTGGATAGTCTTTAGTATTTTAGGTGTGAGTTTCAAGAATTTTATATCAATTATTTTGGGCAGGGCATTCTATACAAGTGAGATCTCACAGAAAGACCAAAATCGGCAAGTTGTGGGGAGATTACCGTAAATTCCACTTCGCATCCCAATTTTGATCAGACCTATGGCATTGCAGAAGAAATATCAATTACCTAAAAGAAAGTTTCATACCCAGAAGGCCAAGAAACTTGGGAGTAAAACAGAATAAATATTGTCTAGCAGAATCACGTCAAAATCAAGTTTCATACCCAGAAGGGCCGAAACTTGGGAGATAGAATATAATAAATATTGTCTAGCAGAACCACCTCAAAATCAAGACTCAAAAGTGATATTTGGCCAACATGCCACCCAAAAAGGGACCTTCTACACCAAATAAGCCTCCGGAAAATCCTAATTGGACTCTTGATGAAGGTGAATAAATGCGTAGGGACAAAAATGATTTACAAAAGAATATAGTAACCAAAGATGAACTACAAGAGATGAGGGATTCAATGGAAGCTAAGTTGGATACTAAGATGGATTCAACGGAAGATAAGATGGATTCAATGGAAGATAATTTGGATACTAAGATGGATGGCTTAAAAGGGGAGATCATGGAAGTATTGAGAAATTTCGTAATAGAGAAGACGCCCAAAAGTGAAAATGCATCCCATGAAATTCATGATGAAGACACAAGGAAGGTGAATCTAGAATGGAAAAACTCCAACTTTGGTTTGAAGACCGACCACGTTCCTAAGATTGATATGAGGAAGTTTGATGGCAAGGACCCAATCACATGGATACTTCATATGGAGAAATTCTTTGATCTCCATAATGTGCCACATACACAAAAGGTACGAATTGCTTCTTTATATTTAGAACCTAAT
>SNQJ01S0156018.1:44743-55636 GCA_010110895.2 Picea sitchensis | reverse complement strand
ACTAGTAGATAGTTTTCTTTTTAGGTTCTTTTCCAGGAAAGGCATTGATTCTGTGGTTCTTGAAGCCTCACAGGGAGGCGTTCATCCCCAATAGGAGCTAGTGTTAACTCCCCAAATAAATTATTTGTTTTATTTGATTAGTAGATGATAGGTTGGTCCCCAAATTTGATTTTTAATTTTCTAGCAATAAGATTACAGAGTTTGTTTTTCAAAATAATCCCAAAAGACATGTTGGTTTTGGTTCAGTCAAGAAATTGGCAAAACAGCAGGATTCGATGGTTTAGGCGAGCCACCACTGTGCTCATTAACCACCGGAAGTTTTCATTTTCGGCAGATGAAAGGTCAAAGCAGGAGGCAGGTAACCACCAAAAGTCTGTGAACGGGAAAAATGAAAGATTGTGCTTTCGCATGAGCCAGATGTCAAAATCTACGCAATGATTAAATATGCAACCGCTGAAAGTTCGCATCATGGGAGATGATGTTCATTCGTGGTGTTCAGTCAGCAAAGGTTCAAAGCGCCCGCGCATTATCCATTACATGAATCATTTCAAATACATGAAGAGCTGTCATTACTAGATACGATTGCACGGAGATTCCCTCCTTCTCAGTGGCAGATACATCAAACATCATTAGCAGGTTGTTCATTCATTTTGAAACTCAATGTGTTGTGATGAAGCCCGAGGATCGCTGAAGATAACTACAATCACGCGACTTCATCAACAAAATCGTGTTTTCAAAATCTTGATTTCGCTTTTCTCTGGCGATTAGCAAGCTGTCTCCAAGTTCAGCTTGCATCTCGAGCCAAGGAAATTGGATCGGGTCATCAGGTAAGACTGGAAGCCATCTCCTGTCAAAATTTCATAAATACAAATTACCCCGAAAATATGAAGTTTCGGCTTTCTCCAGTTTGACTGTCATTTGAATATGAGTCGGTATTTTAATCCTATGCTTGGTCAAATGATTTCACCGTTTGTTCATGAGTAATATCGACTGTATTTTTAGTTCCCAGAATCGTGTTTTTCAAACACTTGGTTATTCACAGTTTCATACACAGTCAGTATTCAGTAATGTCAAAAGTCAGTCCTGCATTGAGGTCAGAAGTGGATGGTATGTGGTATTTTGAAGAGCATCCAGAGATTGCAGAGTGCTTTAAACAGGTCGGAGTTTTCTCTTATTGTGAGAAATTGATAGTCTTCCACCAACAAGTTGCTGAAGCATTCGCCCTCTCATACGATGGAAGGGTTGCTAGAATAGGCAGGGAAGAGTTCTTTATAGATGAAGCGTCTATAGCCAAATACACAGGGTTGCCTAGGACAGGGGTTTGCTGGTTCAAGACTTCTTCACCTTCAAATGTTGAGTTCAGGTCCTATCTGTTGCCAGTGCATAAAACTTTGACATGGAAGAAGGACATTCCCATGTCCTATCTGGAGCTAAAATGGCAGACATTGCTGAAGGTGATTTTGGTATACATAACCTATGAAGGGCGTTATAACAGGGTGATGTACTACCATTTCAAACTATTGAACCACTTCACAGGTAGGGAACACTTAAACATACCCTATTTCTTTCATAAGACCCTGATTAAAATGGAAAAACATGTAAAGGCTCTGCCCACTAAAGTTTCAAGCAGAATATCTCATCAGGGGTTGATTACCCTCCTTGTCAAAGAAGCTCTTCACATGAAGCAAATAGAATGGAGTTCTTCCTATTCTGGAATGAGTTTCAGACAGAGAAACCTCCAGAGATTAAAGCAAAGAAGTCTAGATGTAGAACTGATTCTACTCTTAAGAGTAGTCAAAAAAGGAGAAAATGAATTTCAATGCCCAGGGGTTCTATCACAGCCCCACCCAGCAAGCAGGGAGAAACCAAGAGGAATTTAAAGTCTGAAGACAGAAACTTTGCCATAGGGAAAAACCCCCTCAACCTGCCTTATAGTGACTCTGATTCAAAGCAGGAGATGTCAAAATCACAGGATACCTTGCAGACCAAACATGATGCAAAACTGAAGATAAATACACCTCCATATAAGCCTACAAAAACACACAGGAAACCGAAAGCAGAAGCTTCATCTAGCAAGCCTCAGAAAGGCAAGACCAGGAAAATCAATAAGCTTCTGCGAGAAATTTATGAGATGGAAGTACTGGAGAGGGTAATTAAAAAGGAAAATGAAGATCTAACAGAGAAGGTTGCTGAACTATTCAAAGAGAATGAAACCCTTAAAGAAAAGCATGTTTCAATCAAAGGTAGAAACAGAGAGTTAATTAGGGAAAACATGAAATTGTACAGACAGCTAAGGGTCCTAAGGTTCAAGCTAAAGAAGTTTGAATCATTTGAAGAGAAACAAACAGGGTTAGACACCTTGGCCAATCTGGCCACAACCATAATAGATGTAACAGATTCTCCTGCATAGTCAACAAAGATTCGAAGGTCTGCTCGAATAAAGACTACAGTATCTCAGAAAGCATGAGGGTTAAAAGAAGTTTCAAAGCAGTCATTTTTGCAATTTTGAAAGGTCTTCAAAGTGCAACATTCGGTGGTTTAGGCGAGCCCCACTGTGCTTATTAACCACCGAAGCAGGCGCTTTCGGTGGATGACTTACCCAGGAACTGTTCCAGTCAACCACCGAAAGTCTGTGTATTCAGAATTCGAATAAGTTTTTGCACAGGTCAACGATTTTTGACATGAAAAGGTTTGGAACCTTTTCCAATGCATATCTAATGAATTATCAGACTCATATCAACTGTCATTTTTGATATATGATGAAGAAAAGGATTATTTCAAAGACATATGGGCAATTTCATTTGAACTAGAAAGCAGGGTATGTCGCCACATCAGCCAACTCGATTTGGTCTCCATGGGAGAATGATCTCTTAGCCTTAATGAATTATCAGACTCATATCAACCGGCCATTTTTGATATAAGGATGAAGAAAAAGGATTATTTCAAAGACATATGGGCAATTTCATTTGAACTAAAAGGCAAGGTATTTCGCCACATCAGCCAAATCAACTTGGTCTCCATGGGAGAACGATCTCATTCTTGAAGGTCAGTTTCACACATCATCAACTGTCAATAGAGGAAAATCAGGGATTTGACCTTGTTTTCAGGAAATATCCCACTTAGTTTGCAAACATTTTTTAACTTGCTATCTTTAGTTAATTTGATCCATGTTTCTGATCGAACAATTTTGTAATCCGACAAATATTAGAAGGAACATGAACCATGGGTTCGACCTTGGGGACTAGTTCAGATTATGTAACTCAGAGCTTCTCATTTCCATATGAAGTAAAACAAGCTTCTTTTGCCATACCTGTTCAGATTCCACCTTCCTGTCTATTCTATATTTGCACTTGGATATTATTCATGTTGTTATGCTTGTCTAATGCTAGATAACTGTCATCTTATCGCTGCATTCATAAGTTTAAATCTGCAAATATTTTTATGATTTTTGTAATCGACCATTCATATATGTCTATATGTGATTCTGCTGGTATGAGAATTATTTCTTCATTCATCACTTATTTGCCAACTCCCTGAACATTTGTGGTTGAAAGCCTTGTCCATCTTGATGTGTTTATGCATGATTTGAGTGAAACTTGATCCAGTCATCCGACTTGTTCCAAATTCACACTTTAGTTAGAAAATTAATTCAAAAAGAGTAAGTTACCAAGCATCTCCGACTTACAGCCTAGGAGAGTTTCTTGGAGAGATAACACAACCTCTAGGAAATTTACCAAGTGCTAAAATAATGGTGACCATACTAGGGAAGAACTAAAAATTGATAATTTCACGTTTTATTTCTCCTAAAAAGAACGTTAAAATTCGAGAAGAAAGTAATGTTTAGAGGTTGATCAAACTTTGTATATATTATTTTCAGACTCACAAAATTAAAAAATATATATATAAAAAACCAAAAAAGAGTTTTGGCTCCCAAGAAAGTTCATACTCGATCTCATCCAGACCCAGAACCCTCGATAGTGGTAGATAACCCTGAAAAATTGCTCAGGCGAAAGACCTTAGCTACCAGTTCAGTGAGTCATATTCCCATTCATAAATCCCCTTCTTTTTCAGGAAAACTTGTCTCTTCCCAAAACCCCGATATTGAAACATGTTCCGGTCAAAGCCTATTTAGGTCTAAGTCAGGTAGTTTTGTCACTGAAATAATTTTCGACCCAACAGTCTTACAACCCCGAACCCACAAAGTTTTATCTCCCACGACTAAACTACAAATCACTACCTCAGTACCATCCAGTCCCTCCTCGTACACATCTTCTGATGCTATCTCTCCTTTGGTGTTGGCCGTGCCACTACACGCCATGCCCCAAGACTACCAGACAAGACTTCCACAGTTTGATGCAATAGGACCTTTAAACGGACAACAACATGTGGACAAAATGAATGATTATTTTGACAGACAAGAAGTTGTTGAAGCTGACGTCCAAATGAGATTGTTTGCACAGATTTTGACAGGTGACGTCAAGAAATGGTTCAAAGCTTTACCTGCTGCCTCAGTCCCTGATCTTGTCGCTTTCCAAAGAAGTTTTCTTGACAGATGGGAGGTAAAGAAAAATCCTCTTCAGATATTGTCAGAATACGAGAATATAAGAAGAAATCAAGGTGAGACGGTACAAGATTACTGCACCCATTTCAACAACTTGTACAATGCAATCCCAACTGAAATCAAACCCCCACAGGGCTTGGCATTGATTAAATTTCTTGATGGATTTGATGCCGACATGTCTTACTAGCTAAGAGAAAGAAATTCTAACACCCTGGAGGACACGCAGAAAAGTGCCATTAGTGTGGAGGCTAATCTGTTGGCGAAAAGGGCACGTCAGAGGACAGAAAGAAGAGTCACAATCAAAGAAGAACCTTCCACGTCGACCACAGATTTGAAACTGGATTCTTTGGCCAGAGTATTGAAAAGAATGATGGAAAAACTTACTATGACAGAAATAAATCCTCCGAGAGATGATCCACCAGCTCCCCAAGTCCGAAATCCTAACTTTAGGAGAAAGCCTCCTCAGATCAGACAGAGAGACCCTAGGGACCAAAGAGAACAGAGGGGTCCATATCAGCAGATCAGACCTCCTCTACAGAAAAACTATGCTGACAAAAGGGGAGAAGTGATTGAGGAATTGGAGGACACTCACATCAACCTCATGGGCATTCACGAGAATGAGGCTATTTTACTTACTCAAGAAGAGAAGGAACTCTTTCTGCTAAATTAAACAAAGGTAAGTGAAGAAGCCGAAGATGCAGAACAACAAGCCTTTGAAAATGCTATTTTGGAGGTGCACCGACAATACAATTTGTGAAGTAAGAAGGCAGAAGGGAGTTCTCCAAAAAAGACTACTGAAACACAGAAGGTATTCGAGACCAAGAAGACCCCCGAGCAAGCGGCTGAGAAGACTACTGAGACGATCACTGCTAAGAAAATTCCTGAGAAGAGTAAGAATGACACTTCCGAGAAGAAAAACATTACCATTCTGAAAAGGCCATCGCAGCCTGAGGCTTTACCTGTTAATCCGACGAGTACTTCTGAGCCGAAGAATATGGTGGACAAAACAGAATTGATGAGCCAAGGCAAAGTTCCTACACCCTTCAGCCTTGAGGGGGAATTGGAAAAAATAAAAATTCCCATCCCAGTTACAGAGTTGATGAACAGAGGCGGGTATCGTTCACAGGTAATTAAAGCACTAGCCATTGAACCTGACATAGGCACGAAGGCCTTAACCATTGTATCAGTAAATCATTCAGACACTGTGAACCTTGCTGATGATCATCCCGAGCTTCTTTTCGGACCGAAAGTAGATGGTCGAGATGATACTGGTGAGGTTTCTCCTTTTTACATCAGTCTAAACATACACGAATTGATATTGCATAACACTATGGTTGACTCGGGTGCTTCTCATAATCTGATGCCCAAAGCAGTAATGGAAAAACTGGGACTGGAGGTCACCAGACCATACAAGGATTTACACTCATTCAACTTCAGCAAAGTTAAATGTATTGGTTTGATCAAAGACCTATGCATCACCTTGGTTCATATTCCTTCGAAGAGCATGTTAATGGATGTGGTGGTTGCAGATATCCTGCCAAAGTATGGAATGTTGCTATCTCGATCTTGGGGGGCTAAGTTGAAGGGAACCCTGCAGTTGGATATGTCCTACGCCACTATCCCAGTGTTTGGGCAACAGAGAAGGTTATACAGAGAAACACTGATGAAGTACATAGTCACTAGCCAAGAAAAGCTACATAACTATCCCCCGTACTCAGCACATTCTGATTTAGATTCATTCATCTTGTACAATGATGGTTACACGGAGGAGAAAGATACTCAGTTGATGGAAGACACATCTAGTCAAGATGAAGGCCCAGAAAACATTGAGGTGGCAAAGATCAAGAATGTGATAATTGAAGAGTTACCCGCTGATTTCTGGAGCATGGATTTTGACGGAGCCGTGAGTAAAGAAGGAGCAGGAGCAGGAGTCTGGTTGCATAATCACAGAAACAGGTATTCAGAAAATCATTCTTACAAACTAAATTTTCAATGTACTAACAATATTGCTGAGTATGAAGCTCTGATGCTCAGTCTGAATCTTTTGAAAAAAGTTGGTGCTAAACAAATAATGGTAAGAGGTGACTCTGAATTAATAATCAAGCAAGTCAAAGGTGAGTATGCTGCGAAACAACCACGTCTTAGAGATTATAGGAACGCTGTCCTTGATGCTTTAAGGTGTTTTAATGAGGTTGACTTGCAGGTAATGCTGAGGGGACAGAATATTATGGCCGACGGATTGGCTACGTCGGCAGCCACCTATAAGATTCCCTTCCGCCCAACTCGCCCATATACTGCTGAGGTGAAATGCAGACCGACAATTCCCAACAATATCAGGTATTGGCAGGTTTTTGGAAATGATGATCAGTTCGAGGATTTTCTGCAATGCAAGAACGATTTTGAATGTACAAATATAGACTTCGATAATGAAGATAAAAATGTAAATAATTATGTTTCTGAAATTGATAGTGTAAATACCATAGATTCAAAAGAATTAGGAGATGATGAATTGGATGTTGACGTTTTACAGTTGAAAAGCAATATTTTGCCTAGAGGTCTTGTTCCTTTAGAAGACTTGTTTGACAATAATGACGTGGCCAAAAAACCAAAAATAGAAGCCCATGGCCAAGAGGTAGAAGACTGTAATATAGGGACTGAAGAGAAACCCAAGATGATCAAACTGTCCAAATCATTACCCCCAAAACAAAAGCTCAAATACATTGAGCTATTCAAAGAATATTCCGATGTTCTTGCTTGGGGCTATGAAGATTTGAAAGCCTATGATACCAACATTATACAACACAGGATTCCCATAAAGGAAGACCAGAAACCGTTTAGACAGAAACTTAGGACGATAAATCCCAAGTTGCTCCCTCTGGTAGAAAAAGAAATCAAGAAAATGTATGACGCCAAGATCATAAATCCATTACGTTTTTCCAAGTGGGTCTCTAATCTGGTCCCTACACGTAAGAAAACCGGGGAAATCAGACTCTGCATAGATTTTCGAAATCTGAATAAAGTCTCCCTGAAAGATAATTACCCCTTGCTGAAAATGGATCACCTCCTGCAAAGGGTGGTTGGGTCTAGTCGGATTTCCCTTTTGGATGGTTTTTCGGGGTACAATCGGGTTTTAGTTCACCCGGATGATCAAGATAAAACCGCTTTTACCACACCATGGGGCACTTTCATGTATGTGAAGATGCCTTTTGGTCCGATGAACGCAGCAGCCACGTTCCAGAGGGAAATGGATATCGCCTTCGTGGAAGAATCGGGTCAGTTTATTGTTGTTTATTTAGATGATGTGACTGTGTTTTCCCAATCCGATGATGAACACCTGTGGCGCCTTAGACACGTTTTTCAGAAATGTAGAAGGTTTGGGATTTCTTTAAATCCTAAAAAGTATCTTTTTGGGTTAGAAGAAGGAAAACTACTGGGACATATCATCTCAAAGGAAGGTATCAAAATAGACCCCAGCAAAATCGAGGCCATACTAAAATTAGAACACCCATGAAACGTCAAAGAGCTACAGTCTTTTATCGGGAAAATTAACTTTCTACAAAGATTCATTCCCAATCTGGTCGAACTTCTCAGGAACATTACCAACATGCTCAAAAAAGATGTAAAAATAAAGTGGGAATCTGAGTCCAAACAATCCTTCGAACAAGTCAAACAGGCTCTCATAGAAGCCCCTGTCTTAATCTGTCCTGATTTTACTAAGGATTTTTATCTTTTTTCCTTTGCTTCTGAACATACTATAGCAGCGGTGTTACTGCAAAAGAACTGCGAAGGGTATGAACAATGCATAGCTTTCTTTAGAAAAGCATTAAGAGATGCTGCTCTGAATTACAAGATCATGGAGAAGCAAGCTTTTGCTTTGGTAAAAGCCATAAAAGATTTTAGAGTCTATATTCTTCATTCACACACCATAGCATATGTTCTGAATGTTGTAGTAAAAGATATTTTGACACAGGACAACCCTGATGGAAGAAGAGGCAAGTGGATTGCTGCCATTTTAGAGTACGATATAGAGATTAAGCCCACAAAACTAGTCAAAGGTCAAGGCCTTGCTAAACTAATGGCCGAATCTAACTTTCATGCTCTTGAAATTAATTTTCTAGATGTAGCAGATGAACAGGGCGAGATGGCGACTCTAAATGTAAGAGAGCTATTTCTCAACTCTCCATGGTATGCAGACCTTATATTCGTTTTACAAAATTTACAAGCTCCCCCTGGTTTGACTAAGACTAAAGCTAGATTTTTAAAGTTGAAAGCTTTGAAATCCTGTATTCTAGAAGAAAATTTATATTTGAAAGATCCTGCAGGCATTCTGTTAAATTTTTTACTGAAAGATGAAGCTGAAAAAGTGTTGCAAGAGTTTAATGCAGGTGAATGTGGTGGCCATTTGAACTGGAAGGTCACAGCCAACAAAATACTCAGAGATAGATTTTATTGGCCCACCCTATTCACCGATGTGCACAAGAAAGTAATAGCATGTCACCAGTGTCAACTGTTTGAAGGCAAAAGGAAGCTCCTTCCTCTACCTCTGAAACCAATCTCAGTTGAGGCCCCTTTCCAGCAATGGGGACTCGATTTCATTGGAGAAATACACCCCCCGTCTTCAGGTCAGCACAGGTGGATTCTCACTGCCACCAATTATTTTACCAAATGGATCAAAGTAGTACCTAACAGGAAAGCCACTGACTCTGTTATTATCAAATTTCTTGAAAATAATATTTTGTCTCGTTTTGGTTGTCCTAGAAATATTATTACTGACAATGCAGCTGCCTTTCGGTCGAAGAAACTCATAGATTTCTGCAACCAGTATCAAATTGGTTTGGGGCATTCCACAGCCTATTACCCTCAGGGAAATGGGTTGGAGGAATCTTCAAACAAAACTTTGGTAAATATCATCAAGAAAACATTACAGGAAAACAAGAAATCATGGCACAATAAGTTGGTGTTTGCTTTATGGGCTGACAGGCTGACTACCAAAAGGTCAATTGGCATGTCAGCATACCGGCTGGTCTATGGTAAAGAGGCAGTTTTCCCCACTTCTTTAGGAGTCACTGTCATGAAGTTGCTGCAAGAGGTACAAGCTGAGCCAAATGATTCACAGAGAAGGATCAACCAGATGATCCATTTGTAGCAGACTAGGGAGGAAGTTTTCAACAAAACTCAGGTCGTCCAAGAAAATATCAAGAAGATCTTCGACAAACGAACTAAGGAGGATGAATTTGAGCTAGGAGATTTGGTGTTAAGATGGGATGCCAGGAATGAGGACAAGGGAAAGCATGGGAAATTTGATAATATGTGGATAGGGCCATACTTGATTCAAGCCTTCAGGGGAAACAATGCTTTCTTGTTAAAAAACACTGATGGGTCAGATCTGCCAGGAGCACCGGTAAATGGAAGAATGCTGAAACATTATGTCCCACCTCAGTGGAAGATTTGAGTGCTCACTTTCCATTGTACATACCAGTTTAAGTTTCATTTTTACTTGCATTTTCTGAGTGAAGAACATTTGTCAGTTAGTTGAAGCCCGAAGAGAATACCCTAAGCTGTTGACCACTGTTTTTCTCATTTTCAAGAATAAGATCAACGAAGACTGCTAGGCAGAAATGTTCAGAAATACAGGAACTAAGATTCTTGGCACTTCCTAGGGAAAGTACCATCCCCAGGTGGAGCCGCTGTTATCACCCCATAAGTTATGGGAATCAACTGATGACTGGGATATTATCTGTATCTAGTGTTTTTGTTGACAAATGATTTTTCATTTGCAAATAATTTAAAAAAAACAAAAAAAAAAGGAAAAAAGAAAAAAAAAGAAAAAGAAAAAAGGAAAAAAAAAGGAGGGCATAAAAAAAAGGAAATAAAAGCCCCATGCAATAATAGTAACTTGGTCATACCTTTCAAGCATGGCCAAGTTCTTTTAAATTTGATGTTGATAGGTTAGTGAATAAATCTGACCAGACTGTCTAATCCTGGTCAGATAGCCCTTAGGTTAGATTAGTGAATAAATCTAACCAGAATGCCTAATCCTGGTCAGATAGCCCTTAGATTAGATTAGTGAATAAATCTAACCAGACTACCTAATCCTGGTCAGCTAACCCATAGGTAGAGTAATTTCTTAACCCAACAGTTTAATCTGGGTTAATTTTCCCAGGAAGATAGGTTAGCATGTAGGTTAGTTACTTCTTTTGTTTCACCCCAATGAAACCGGCTCGATGAAAAAGGTTACACCATGTCTCAAATGCCTAGGAATAGTGTGGTCGATGCCCTTTGGTGGTGTCTATTTAAAAGTTGGGGACAAAACCCATAAAATGCAGTTATCC
>SNQJ01S0156018.1:27382-41226 GCA_010110895.2 Picea sitchensis | reverse complement strand
GGGAGATAGACCAACTCAGGCAAATGATATCATCAAATTCCTCAATTCCAAGACCAGAGAAGAGCTAAAAGAGTTGAAGATAGAAGACAGAACATAGACCATCCTTGAGGTCAAGAGAGTTTTGACCAAGAGAGGACTAATGCTTCAATTGGAAGAAAAGTTTCAGATCATGGATCAGGGGGTACAGAAATTCTTCAGCAAGATTGAGGCTCTCCAAAAGAAAGGTCTGCCTGGTCTGAAAGTTATTAATGATAAACTGATGACACTTCTGAATTATAAGAAGAGATTGGCTGAGGTGTCCAAAGATAGTTCAAAGTTTGCAGGCATACAAGGGAGCATCACTGGCAAATATTTCCTGGATTCCCTTCAGTTGGACATCAATATCCAACACGAGATTCGATACATATTCCTCACTAAGCCCACATTTGCTAAGTATATGGAAATGGGCAAAGTGTATCGGAGATTGCTCAAAGTCACTGTGCCTAGTCATATCAGATGGGAAGAACTCTGCGATCTGCTCGATTAGCAGATGAGCTGTCCAGGTCCAGTCACCTGTCCAGTCATAAGAGGTTGTGCAGGAACCTCGCCAACGGCCTACCCCAGAAATTCCGCATGCAGTTGTACCAAGTCATCAAGCAGTTTTGATTAGTTAAATTAGTTAGACTAAAAATAGAATGAGCACATCCTGATCAGTTATGATAGGAATGTTTGTAATTTGAATTATAAATACTTCACCTTTCGAAGTATTGAGGGTTGTTGATCTTTACACCCAGAAGCTATCAAACTGTAACTATTTTTGAAGAGATCTGCCATTAATGAAAAGGAAGTACTTTTATAGGATTCTTGCGTGTATTCACTGGTGATGTTATTCTCTAAGTTGAATGTTATTCTTTCTTTGTGATCATTTTTTTTCTGAAACTAATCTTTAAGAGTAACGTATGTTGCAGGATTTATCTTGGATACCCTATTTCCGACTTTAAAGATTTTAATGTTTATCTTCGGATGTTTTCAATTAAGAAATTCTTAATTGCTTCTTAGTTGAATTTATCTTTCTTATCTTTTCTTATGTCCATCATTTAATTTACTAAAAGATCTAGTGAGTATATTATCTCGCCCTGTGGAAGTTTTCTTTTCTCGTTTTTGGTGATATTTCATATTTAATTAAATACAGACCCCATAGCCCAATGGATGTGTGAACTGTCTCAACCAATTCAAAAAACACTTTTACAACAAAACCCACCTGTTTATTTACCTAGCCTAATATCCAAAGTTAAAAACAAAGCTAAATCATATAGAGAGATCCCTCTCTGAAGCTGGAAGGGCTAGGTCCCAGCTTTAAAAGTGGTTGGATAAAGTTACCTTTGTGGATTTCTTCTCTTTCAACCTATAGGAAATTTACCAAGTGCTAACAGAGGCCACTTATGTTTTTCGCATTGGAGTGTGCAAGACCCACTGTCTACGATTGGTGTACCTCAATGCTGACCAATATGAAAGGTCAGTTGACAGAGTGCAAGAAGGGGGGTAAGAAAAAATTCAGGTTTGCCTCTATCCTTTGCAGTTTATTTTTCAAGCAGGTTCTAGGTCTGGGACTCAGAGTGGAGACCCTTCTTAGAGGACCATGTGATCCAACCATGGAGCGATGGATCATGGTCATGAGACGGTAGGGGGGAGGTAGGGTGGTGACACCCTACAATGATGATTTTTTCTTTTGATGGCGGAGACAAATCATTGATCTAGACGACTATCCCTATGCGAGGATCGATTTCAGAGGGGACCCAGATATGTCTTTTCCACCAGGAGCCGCCTACGACACCATAGGTAAAAGTTTTTACATATTTCATTTTTTTGTATTTTTGTATTTAAGGAAACAAAATTATTTTTGGATGGTGTTTGAATATTAACTAGATACTTGTGTGATTGTAGATGTGGGTCTACAATGGCTTTTGGGATTCCTATGGCATAGATGGAGGCATCGGGGAGATGAGGCAGTGGGAGGAGAAACATAGAGAGTCGTACAGAATGTGCAGGGCAACCTGTCTCGTTTGACACAGAGGATTCCTATGGTTCAGGTAGAGGATCTACCTGAATCCAGGTAGCGACAGGTTGTTGGTGTACCTAGAGCATGGGTACGACTCTTCTGGAGTCTTGCAAATGTTGTGGTTTTCTATCATGATACACATTCGACGCCACATGCGTAGATGCCATGCGATATATATATTGGTTGTATATGTATTTTGAGGGTTTTAGCCCCAATTTTGTAATATAAACACCATGTTTTTTGAAATATATAAAGAGGGATCTTCATCTTTACTCATATCTTACAATGTGTACATTGATTTAATGGTTTTCTTTACTTTATTAATGTGACAAATTCCAATCTAAAACATAATTATCATAGGCATCAGGTACATGATTAGAACTTCTAGGGATGTGAAAATATGTAATAAAATCAAATTGTCATTCTAAAATACATATCCGTGGGAATCGTCGAAGTAACGTAGGATCATGCACATGGTAACAGTCGTTCAATTGACATACTACTAACTGAGAATCCAAGCGAACCTCTAGAGAGTGACTACAATGTGAGATGGCATCGCGCAAAAGTTCTATGATGGCGCTATATTCAGCCACATTATTCATGGATGGCCCTAGGCATACGCCACCTGAAGACACCAGCAAACCCTCGGGTGCGTAAATCACCCAAGCGGCGGAAGCCAAGTTCTGTGTATGATGACTGGCTCCATCTACGAATCCTAGGTAGACCGAAGACTCCGTTGACATCTTCCAACCAAAAGGAAAAACTCGATAAGCAAGACAAAGACAAAACGAAAAGGGGAAAAAGATGTATATACACCAAATTTACATTAGTATACAAAGGGTTTCACCCAAGCCTAGGGCTCAAGTGTAATACCTTTTCAAGTAGAGCCCATTTCTGGGTTGACCAGTTTATTCCCTTCATAATCTTCCAACTCGTAGGCTCCTTTTTCTAGAAAATGTTGCATGATATAAGGACTGTGCCACATGGGTTTAAACTTGCCCACCCCTAGCGGTTCTTTGTCTTGGTCATACAAGAGGACCAAGTCACCCTCAGCATACAACCAGGGACAGACAAACTTGTCATACTGGACCTTGACACATTTCTTGTTTTCCTTGATAGCCGTAAAGGCGTCCCGATGTTTCTCGTCAAGACTCTCTAGGTGTACAAGGCATCTCTCTCAATCTGAAGTGTCAGGTAGGAGCTCGACTGCCAAATTGAGAGAATGGATTTCACATTCAATAGGCAGTATCGACTCCACACTGTGTACTAACTGAAAAGGGGAAAAACCAGTGGCAGTCTTGACCGAGGTTCGGTATGCCCAAAGCGTGGGATATAGCATGATGTGCCAATCGAAATTACTGCGGCTGACAAATTTTTGCAAGATGGTATTGAGACACTTGTTGACGGCCTCTACTTTCCCATTTTACTAGGGGTAATAAGGATATGAGTGACCATGTATAAACCCCACCTTGGATGTTATTTCTATCATCATTTCATTTTGAAAGTGACTGCCATGATCAGTGACAATCTCACTCGGGATACTGAACCGGGCGAGAATTTGGTTGAACATGAAGAAGGTTGTAGTCTTCCCATCGGATTTTACGATAGGCATGGCTTATTCCCACTTGGTAAAGTATTCAACATCCACGATAATGTGTTGATTCCCCCCAGCTGAAGTTGGGTTGCAATCGACGAAATCTACCCCCCACTTGGTGAAGGGAGCAACGATAATGATTGGGTAAAGAGGGGTTGGGTGCGAGAACATTTTCGGAGTGAACACCTGGCAGGGTTGACACTTCTTAACCTCCTCAATGCAATCTTTAAATATGGTGGGCCAGAAGTAACCGACTCGCAGGATGTTTTGGGTTGTCGCAAGCCTAGAAAGATGACCACCACAAGCCCCTTTGTGGCAATCATTTAGGATTGAATTGGCTTCCTCATGACTTAAGAAACGATGTAAGATACTATCTAATCCTCGGAGATATAAATTGTCGCCGACGATGGTATACTTTTTGGCTTGGTATCTAACACGTCATCGATCATCTCGCGACAGATGTTGAGCGAATTTCGGGGTTTGAATATATAAAACAATGTATCCATACCAGGGGTTGGATGACGAGACAAGGAAAATGTGTTCATCTGCAAATGAATCAACATGGATAACATCCTCATCTAATCATCGGAAATCGGATATTAACTCTGCAAAAACTAGTGCTTTCTTGGACTTGTCCAAAGCAAAGTCGAGATCGAATTCTTGTAAGATGACAATTCATTTATTATATTTCCCACCTATGATGCACCTAGTGAGGACGTATTGAAACAGATTGATATCAACAACCACAGTAGTCTTGCAAAGCAATATATAGTGTCATAAACATTGGACTGCATGAACGATATCCAAAGATAGCTTTTCAACGTGAGAGTAATTAAGCTCAGGACCGACTAAATTTCGACTGAGATAGTAAATGATGTGCTCATGGAGTTCATCATCCTCCCGAACTAGAACATACCAATCATTTCTTCAGACGTGAAAATATACAACAAGTAATCTCTACTGTAATCAGGAGATTTCAATAGAGGGGTCGATATTAAGGCTTTTTTTAAAGTGTCAAAATACTTCTGGGCTCGCTCATCCCAGATAAAAGGAGTGTCTTTCTTCAATAGGTGCATGAAACCCTTAGTGATATTGGCATAATTCACTATAAAACGACGCAGAAAGTTAGCTTTCCCCTATAAACCTTGAAGTTGTATAATCATGCGTGGGAGAGGCAATTGAAGTATTGCCTCAACCTTAAGAGGATCTACCATGATCCTGGTCTCGAACAATAAGAATCCTACGTGACGGCCAAACTTAATGCAAACGATGAATTTGTGAGGGTTTAACCAGATTCTCTAGTAATGAAATCTTTCAAAAACCAGTCGAAGATGTGTAACATGATCCACTCTCTTGTGGGAGTGAGCAACAAGATCATCTAGGTAAGCTTCGACTATGTGCTTGAGATCGTGAAAAGTGAAAGTCATGGTGCGTTGGAAGGTCGCTCCGGTGTTTTTCAGGCCGAAAGGAATTTTTCGGTATGCAAAAGTACCCCAAGGACATATAAATGCCATCTTGTGTTGGTCCTCAGGTTTGATCTGGATTTGGTTATATCCTGAAAATCCATCCATAAAGGAAAATATTTTGCTTCCCACACACTCATCGAGAATCTGATCAATGAAAGGCATGGGGAATTTATCTTTAGGACAAGCCTTGTTCAAGTCATGAAATTCCATACACACACAGATGGTTCCTTGCTTTTTATTCACAGAAATGGGGTTGAATACCCATTTGGTTAAGGGAACCAGGTAGATAAAGCCAGCATTAAGTAGCTTCTCCACCTCTACCTTAATAACGGGGGCCTTCCTAGGATTAACAGGTCTAAGATGTTGTTGAATAGGTTTAGCATTTGGATAAGTCCTAATCTCATGTTCGCCAATATGAGGGTCGATCCCTGGCATCTCTTCATATGACCAAGAGAATACATATCAAAATTCTTTGAAGAGGCTGGTGTAGATCATAATCTCTTCTGGTGAACAATTCGCACCTATATTTACATTCTCAATCTTGTCAGGGGTACAAGAGATATCGATCAGGATGGTAGGAGAAATACTCGCCATATTTCCTTCAGCATAAATGTCGTGCATATCAAGTGGAACTATGGCGTGACCAACTATCTCACTCATGGTAGACTGGAAATCATCTTGCTCGATTTTTTCAAGACTTGGGAGAAAATAAGATCGATGATGCATATCATCCCAAGGTCTCTCAGAAACATTCACGGCTTCGAGGATGGCTTCGAGGATGGCTTCATCTGAAAGCAAAGTCTCATCTAAGAAATCATGTGAACAAGATAACAAGGTGGCCCATAAAGGCCTAAGAACGGGATCCTCCTCGTCTGTATATGAGGTAACATGATTCAGATCGACGAAGGAGTCAAGAATGGCTTGATACACAATCTCTGCCAATGGTGGTATAGCCATGCCATCATTTGACTGACCTTCACTCGATGAAGTAGGAGAAGGTAGGGTCCATGGATCACTAATATAGGAAGTGCGGAAAGGAATGGACCTCCCTAATGAAGAAAGCCTACTAGACATGGCGTAAACATTTTGAATCGGTGCCGAGAAGTCGAAAGTACCCATGAGGGAAGAACACATTCTGACACCGATATTCTCAGTTGCCAGCTGAGAATTGTCGATCACTGGGATCGATGGTCCAACAGATGCGTTTGGAATAGAGTACACAAAGGATAATTGGTCGATCGTCACGATCTCTCCCTGATGAGGAAAACAAAGTGTGCAGAAAATGGACGATACGACAACAACCATAGCATAGGTCAAATTACAACCTAGTAACAAGTTATAATCAAGAGGTGCATCAACTACCTCTACTTCCACCTCTACCGTCTTCCCACCTAATTGGACCGGAAGGAATGACCATCAAATGTGGTCAACATGTTCGACAACTTGGAAAGGGTTGGAGAACCAATAGTTTTCCAACAAACCATGGACATCACGCAAGTGGAAACACCTTCATCAACGACCGCTCGTTTGATAGTATACTTAGAATACTCCACATGGATTTGGAAAGGCACATGGTAGGGTAAGTGAGGCTTCACATCCCTGACATCAAACTTGATAAAGTTTGAGCCATTAGGTTCTAGAGATCCTAAGGCAGAGAGTAAAGAATTCCTCTATGATGGACACATCTAGAGTACCTCCAAAGCCAACATCACACAAGGGGTTTGGCCTAGATCCTCAACAATAGAGTAGTTCTCGGAGGCTCTAGAATTAGGGTTGTGGGTAGAGCGCTTGAGTACGCCTTTCGGAATACGAGGCGGTGGCTTTGGTTTATGGATCTATAAGTTCATCTCCAGAGGGGAGGAGGAGCTTCTAGGTTGGTACTATCTTTTGAAGAGCTATAATATCAAGAGCGGGTGGCTATATCAATTTTTGTGTCAACCATATAGATGAAAACATGATCGCCATATTGCGATGGTGGGTTTTGACTTCCACCAGACGCATTTCCGGCTTTCGAAGAGGTCGAGGCTAAGTGTTGAATGTGTGGGAATGGATTCGTCAACACAGCAAGAAGTAGATTTAAAAACCTTGCAGCCTCTGCAAGTTTGGGGCATAAGTGTTTAAGGTGGTCATCGGTACAAAGTTTACAAGAAAAATTCACCTTACGTTTCTCTTTCTTTCCCTCTCTAGCATTATCATTATGTTTCCCATTATTATCTTTGTCTTTGGGTTTATTATTATTCTTCACCCTTTTGATTATTTCAACCTTTCCTTTTATTCCCATCTGGTTGTTGGTCACCATTTGGGTTCTTCGACGTTGCGTGGAATGTACATTTTCCAATTGGGTAGGTTTGGAGGATCCATACAAAGCTGGCCCTCCAACAGACTTCATTTCTAAGTCTGTGGATTTTACATTGGAGGATCCTACAATGCCATCGGCATGAGGTCCAGGATTTTGTCTAGGATCGTGATTTGGCCGCGGTGTGTCTGGAAGAAGGTGGAATAACATCCAAAACTGAGCATGTATCAAATTGAGTCGTTGGGCTCTAAAGATAGCTTCTTCCTCGTTGAAGACCCCAGAAGTAGCAACGTACTTTGAAATAGGAGTGTGCAAATACTTTAGGAACCATTCTAGAAGAAAGGTCGAGGGTATAGGAGTCTTAACCAACTTCCTTCTCCTATGCCATTCCTGGATATGGTCCGAGATGTGAGTGTCGATACCCTAGCATAAATTTGACAAAAGTTCAAGGACACCATCATAACGAATGGGCAGTTGAAAGTGGTTGAGAAAGGCTAGCACCAATTGATGAAAAGACCCATATGTCCCCCTAGGTAGCTCAATGTACCATTGCGACATGACTCCAATGAGAGTGTGCTAAAACAATCATAATCTAATAGAATCATGATTCAGAGAATTCGATGAGCACAAAAGGTGAAAAGTAGTGACTTGATCACTAGGGTCCTCGCCATTCTTACCTTCAAACTTTAGAATGTCTGACAGAAGTTTGGTAGGGACAGGGGGCCATGTGGGATCATGACTCATCGGGTCATTCATTAGTATAGACAAATCTGGAAGATTAAGCATGGCCTATAAGGGAATACGAGGTTGTGACACCTGGCCCCATCCTCTCGCGAAAGATTATGTGTTAGGAAATACATTCCATCTAGGATTCTGGTAAGGACAAAAACCTTGTCCAGAATTAAAAGACCCTCCTTCGGGATGATACGTAAAAGATGGATTGGGCATCATTCCAGCAGGAATGTTCTGATAAGGGTTATGAAAATTTCTCCCAGTTGGATTAGATCCAAGGTGAGGGTTGTTAAAATTGCCCGCAACTGGATTAGATCTAGGTTGGGGAGTTCCCAAAGTGTAAGACTGACCTCCTCTAGGTGGGAACCCGAAGGATTGAAGTGGATTCATCATGCCAAAAGTATTGGTTAGAATTGGCACCGAGGGGATATAGGGCGGAGCTTGTTCGCCAACTGGGTTGTTCCATCCAGCCGTAGAAGGATTAGACCTGGGGTTAATAATAGGGAAACTTCCTACATTAGGATTCGCTTGGGGAATGTGACAACCACCAAACTAGAAAGGAGTATAAGGAGGTGTAGTTCCCCCAAGTCCAAAGCTAGGTTTAGGGCCAACAGTTGGGATGGCAGTTGAAAACTGCGAAGTGAAGTTAGGCATACCATAAGAAAGTGGACTAAAATCCATAGGGATGGTATGAACATTATAACTCGATGAGTTACCGAAACCCCCAAAAGGGTTTGATGCAAGAGATGAAGCATTAACTACAGGTCGAGCCATAGTACTGGTATAATCCTTTGGCACTTCAACTATAGTGGTTGCAACTATCGAAGGGGTGCCATTAATTATAGTGGGTATGGGAGTCAAAGAAATCCCAGTGTTCTGAAGACTAGACTCGGTACTCATCCTTATGGAACCACAAGTCTGAAAAGTGGATGTGTGTGTACCACTCCTGATAACTCTATGCCTTTTAGAAGGCAAGAAATCGAAAACCGGTGGTAACTGTAACAACCAACAGGACCTACGAGGAAGCTTGTCTGACTCCATGATGACTTAAGACTCCCCAACGAATAAAAATGTATCCTAAGGCCAACTAGTAGTCAAAGAGCATACCAAAAAGTCAAACGGCCAATATGCATGCAAACGGGCTAAAGCGGCTGAGTGGCCTTGCTCGCTATAGAAGTTATGTCTCGTCCAAGAGGGACCTGATACTCCCCACTAAATTTTGGAGGTAAAAGAATTAGTTATAAGGGCCCTCGTAGGTTTAACAACCAGTTGGTCAGATACCCCTAGAGAGGTAATCCTCCATAAAGGCTGTGTGCTGTTCGACCCCTATCTAACTCAGGATACAAGCAGAATAACCCCTACAAGTAACCTATGAGATCCCTAAGTCAAGAAACTAATCAACCACTGTATAACCGATGCATAGGCGAGCAATCATAAGTATGGATCACCATATGGGCAGGGTAGCAAAGCCCGAAACCTTGAAAGCACCGCCTCTCACAGAGGTATGGGTACTAGAAAGATCCCCAAATATGAATAAATCCACAGAAATATCTCTGACGCTAGGTGAGTATCCAAGGGTTATCCCTTGTTGGCCCTCAACCAAGTTTTGAGGAATACTTGGTCATAGTTGAATGTTTGGTACTTCGATTGCCTGTCGAATACGAAGCGCATGGTGAAGCAGATATCACGGGATCTCGCCACTTTTTGTGGAACCTTTTTGGGTTTTTTGGGAATATTGTAACGGGAAAGGGATGTTAGCCCTTGTTTAGGCCTTTTTCTATGTATAAATAGAGGTCTAGGCCATGTAAGAAAAAAGGCCCTGTCTAGTCAATGGCTTAGTGCATAAGTTGGATTTATGTGATCAGAAGTCTGTGTGACTGTAAGAGCTCTGTGCATGTTGTAATAAGTGTTGAGTGCATAGAGTGTGAGAAGGCTTAGTGCTTGGATCTACCCGAGGAAAGAGGATCCAGCGAGCTGCGAAAATCTCTTGTCCTATGCGGGGTAGGATACTGAAGGCTTAGTGCTAGTAGTGGGATATGTGTGATCAAGTATCGTAAGGATCTGTGTATTTTGTGTAAGTCTTGCAGAGCTGAGTGCAAGTCTCTGTGAGAGACTATAGATGGCTTTGTGCTGAGTGCAAGCAAGAGGGATCTAGCAGACTGCACAGATCTTCTTTCCCATGCGAAGTAAGGGTCATTGAAGCTCTGTGTTGTAACTGCTTGACCAAGATAATATAAAGAAGACTTTTTGGACGTAGCCCCAGGGTGCGGGTGAACCACAGTAACTCTATGTATTGTGTTGATGTGTTTGTCCCTCTCTTGCTAAGTGCTCTGGTATGTTTAGATAGATCTATTGATGCTTTTTCCTTATGAGATATGAATGCATGCTAGATATGATACATAAGATATGAATTTATTAATATATTGAGTATAACCTGTTTATCATTGCTAAGTGCTAGATCTGAGTAATTACTGCGGTGCTCTGTGCTTTCTGCGAAGTGTATTAATGGATGTATGTCAGGAAATAACTGACGCTAAGTGCACTGTAAGCAAGATAATCACAGATCTGTGTCCCAGCTAAGGTTGCAGACACCTGAGTCCTGCAACCACCCCTTCCTCTACCTCGATTGAGACTTCATTTGCTTCTCAGGTGTTGCCGAAAGGGCTGGTAGTTAGGGCTTTGTTGGTGCACTCTTGAGCATTGAACCTTGGGTTTGCCCCTATGCCAACATCCCTTCAACTAACTTCGCGTGACCTCGTGATTCACTCTGGTGTGAGAGGAGGCTCCTGATATTACCAATTATACAATGGACTTCTCAAATCCCTGTCTCAGACACATATGTTGATTTCATTTACTTGGAGAAGTTTACTCACAAGATCCTATTCCAAGGCACTAAATCCTAGGCTAGTTTGAGCACCCTAAAAATAAAATCGTGACTAATATATTTTAGTTTAAAGCGTAAATTTTATTGGTTTTGGTTACTCAAAAAGGTATGGAAGTGAAAATCATGATGTTATGACTCTGCAAGAAAATAAATATGGATATAATGCAAAGTATATCTTTAACTTTTCAATGAATGATGTGCCAATAAGAATAGTGCAGTCTTCAATTTCAACTCTAAAATTCAGAAGTAAAATGCAATATTTCACTAAATGCGCTAAGCTAATGATAAAGATTCAAAGACGAAAATGCCAACCAATGCAAAATGACTATTTTTTTGTATTTTCAATATACTAAAAAGAAAATGCATGGATTGATGAGCAACCTGATATATAAATTCTACTGTGTATAAAATAAATAACTCGAGCATAATACGAAGTAGCCACGCAAATAGTCCAGCGAACAAGGACAAATAAAAAATGGAAAACAAAGAGAAAGACTCCGCCCAAAAATTCAATTCCAAACAGGTTTCCTGTCATCCCAGATAATCTTAACAGACACTACAGAGACCTAAGAAGGCTCAACAATCTTCAAATCCTACCCAGCAGTCACTAAACCAAGAAAACAAGCCAGGGGAAGTGGTATACATGACTATTCAGGAGAACAAAATGTATATATGCTTCTTGCAGTGAGACAACAAGCGTGTATACATGACTGTCAAGGAAAAAATGGCGTATATGCTTTAAAACAAGGCCAAGCAAGGGAAAAAGGATGAAAAATCAGACCCAGAGTGAACAGGACATGTCAAGCAGTGATATGACAAGAAACACAAAGGAAAAAGAGCAATGTAAGAAGAAAAAGTACTTCAACCCTTATAAGGAATATCTCTCCCCAGTGGAGTCACCATTTCTGTTACAAGGGAAAAACTCTCTATGTCCAAGGGTAAACCACAACAGACAGGTATGACTACAGAAATCAACTCAATTCCAACATATGCTATATAAACTAATGTGCAATATAAGAAAGAGGCCTACCTCAATCCAATGTTTGATGATGTTCCACCATTGATCACTTTGACCCAAAGCTTTATACCTACAAGAAGTTCTCGATAAACAAGCAGAGAAAGTATACAGTGATAATATAAAAGGGTTTAGCACATCAGATAGCATAATCCATTAATAAACATTACATACATGCCCATGGATAATAATCATATATTTCCAAGATATCAATAGGATGGGAAATGACTATTTCTATTAATAATTGATCAACAGAAGTGATAAGGATATAGACTTCTGTGTCGACACGGTTCGAAACCAAGAAACCAAGTTCCTTCTAACTAGGTCTCCACCACTTCAATCCTCCACCAAAGGCAAGCTCGTAGGAAAGAGGCAATGAGGTCCTCTCAACAATAGGGAAAGAGCTTGGGGGCTGAACACTGTGTTCAGACTTGAGGGACAAAGGGATGCAGACTCAATATGAAGTAATTTCTCCAGTGTAACTTTGCTCTCAAAGTTGAATGCTTTCTCCTTTTTTTTTCCACAGGTCAAAATTGTGTTGTTATAGCCTTCAGGATGCAACTAAAGGGTCGATTCAGAACGTTTCCAGTATATGGAAGGCCAAGGATCAGAGATCTTATGTCGTGACATGGAAACCCAACCTCATTTTGTATTTTCTGTCACAAATCCTGATGTACACAAGCTATAGTGGATCAACAAGCATATACACATCTTGCATAGCAGATAGGGAGCGTATATGTGAAAAAATGTATATTTTTATCTCTGGATTCATCAAAAGGGGATGATAAGTCTACAAAGGGAAATGGAAAAAGGCCCTATGTGCAAGATAGCAATGGTGAGGCAAATCTTGCTCTAACAAAAGTTGACCTGCATCCACAACTAGGAAAACAAGGCTACAAGCATTCTATTTCTATTAATCAATTAGGTTTAGATATAAATTTTTATGTATAAATCATAGAAAAGACATAAAAACCATCATTTGGGAAAAGGAAAAGAGATTATTTTATTCAATAGTCAAAGATTGGGAAATTACAACCTTTGCAGGACGATGCTCCACGAACCTGGTTCGGGCTGCTCTTCACAATGCTCCAAGTGCACCTTCCAAATTCCTTCTCTCACAATCTACTGATCACCTCAAGGGAAGGGAATGGATTGTATGGAAGAAAAAGGATTAGAGAGGGAATGTTGAGGCAATAACTCACAAAAGGCCGCAAATACTTGGGGCAAGGAAGGAAAGGGATTTCAGCAGAGTTTCACGATTCTAATGCTTGACTATGGAATGAGACCCCAAGACCTCCTTTTAAATGACAAAAATATAGTTATTCAGTTTGGGGACAGGCTACAACAGGTGAATTGGTTGGGAAATCGACTATAACCCATAAAATACATTGAATTCCTTGCAACTTTTTAATTTTTGAAACTTTTGGAGGTATACATGGGTTGTTTAGTGTGTAGCTAGCATATGTACATGGGCGGTCTAACATGAAGCAAGCATATGTACGTGGGAAATAGTGCAACAGGGCACGTACATGCTCCAAAAAATGTTTTTTTAATAGAGTTCCTCTGCACTGACATGGAAAATTATGCAAGTAAGAAGGCCAATGCCATGTATGCATGAGTAGGGAATTTTAGGGATATAACAGTTGGTTTAGTGTAACCATCTACAACAAATTGCCATATATCAAAATTAAGAGAAAAAAAGAAGATTTTCATTCTTATTTTCCATAGAGCATAGTCACCTCCATTGAACAATGGTGCTTTGTTGTTAGACATTCCCTCTTGCTGATCCATCTTTAGGATCTACCTTCTAGTTGTTATA
>SNQJ01S0156017.1:35853-53451 GCA_010110895.2 Picea sitchensis | reverse complement strand
GGTTTGCAACAAGAAATTCCCAGCCTCTTTATAGGCAACTCAAAAACCTTTATAGGCAGAACATAGACTTCCAGTCTCAGAACAGAAGGCTCAAAGCAGAGTTGCAACATTTCCAAGATGAAATGGATCAAAGTAATTTGCATGTATTGGTTGAAGCTGCTATTGAAAAGGAGAAACCAACAACCAAGGAGAGCATAACTCCATTGAAGAAACCTGCCACTGCTAAAGGGAAGAAGCCTATTGTGCCAAAGGGAGGTCCTCCTTCTCCAAGAAAGAGTGTCAGGTTAATGAAGTAATTAGTGAAAGGTGAGCTCCATTTTTGAAGATGGTCCCTTTTTGCAAAGATAAAAAATTGACGAAACACTACATTTGCCACCTATACAGGCTTCTAGTACTTACTTTTCATAGTTTTGGGTTTTCACAAAGAATTAATCCCTTCAACAGTAGTAGCGCAGACATTCTGTAGCACTATGGCGCTACGAAATAGTCTATTTTGATGTTCCACCAGTATGCTACCTATAATGCTGCTGAATCACCTAAGACAAATGGCGCTGCTAATACCCGAAGTTGCTACCCATTCTGCACATGTTCAAGTGAAGGTGCTACGAATTGTGATGGCGCTACCAAAAGTTTGACAGGATACATAGACGGGTGCTACCGAATTTTGATAGGATATACAGGAGGGCACTACCGAAATTCTGGCAGAAACCAAATTCTACACAGAGACACATCAGGATGGTGCTACCAAAATTCGCTACCGAAATTTTGGCAGAGACTGAATTTTGCATAGAAGACATGAAGGCTTGGCGCTTCCTTTTCTACTTGCCTATTTTTGAGGTTGCACTACAGTTTCACATGAAATTTTGTAAAGGCTCTACAAAGTGCGATACTCAGAGCGCTACCAAATGATGCTACTAACAGATACCAGGAATCAAGGAGAGTCGAGCTAGCATATTTATGAATAGCAGATGATGGGGAGAATTGCAGAGACAACAACTATCAGCGTGATAACATACACATGTGCCTAAAGGACACTTGGCAAGAAAGGAGTTGTGCACCAAAGTGGGATCAAGCCAGTTCAAAGATTGGTTGGATCAGTGACCAACATTTTCCCATTTTATAGCATAAGTTGTTAGATGAAATAACTTCTTAGAGATTTTCATGGGAAGAAGGCCAGCTCACACCTCCAACTGTTGCCTCCTTTTTGCTATAAATAGATAGATGAAATGCTTTAGTAGGTTCGAATGGTTGAGCTAGGCTCCCTTATACTGTAATATTTTGATGAAGTTACTGTGAACTGATTATGTACTTGATTTGATACATCTTGGTTAATACAAATCAGCTTCTTATTCCAGCTTATTTTCTTCTGATGCTAAAGTGTTCATTCTTTGAATGATTCACATGAATTGTTGTGGTGATATTATGATGTATGTTTGATTATAATATTATTATGATGTTTCTTTAGTGTCCTTAAACTTTGAACTCAAGAAGATCTTGTGTTAAGAGTTTTTCTTCTTTAGTTTGTCTATAAACCTGATGTTTACAACAACCTCTACATTCCTCTCACTGAAGTCTTCCCTCTGTTCACATTTACTCCCACTTACTAATTGAAGTTAGCCAAGACCTTGATTGTTCGTGCATGCTAGCCCTGATTTCTGAGTTGGAACATTATCATCTTGAGTCTTATCCATTTGACCCCTTAAAAAATCTTTTACATTTACATATAACCTGATGGGTACTGGGCTTGCCTTCCATGCAATCTGAAGTTGATTCCTAGTGCTAACACCTCCCATATCCAATATTCGAAAGTCTCATAATGTATTTGAGCACTTACTTGTTTGACATGGTAATATTTGATGCACATGCTTAGGTGGCTCATGTATTGATTTGATTTACTTATCATGATATTTTGACTTTTAGATCCTTGGAGGGCCTTCTTATTTTTCTTTGCAGAACCTAGTTGGTTGAAAGTTTTGGAGGAACAATCTTATCTTGGGCTTCCATGGGGCTTGAATCCCATAGGTTGGATACCAAGGGCCCACATGCCAGATGAGAGAGACATACCTTTGAAGGCCTAGAATATGGCTTGAGAGACATGATATAGGCCTCACATTCCAAAACTTTTTCCTAAGAGATGCAAAACACCATCTTTTGGAGGCTTGACGTCATGCTTGAGGGGCTTGAGGTGGTGATGGCTAGACATGGCATGTTTTGAAGGAAGAAACCCTTGGATCATGAGGTACAAGGTTGGATTGGAGACACATGACCTTTGGAGGCCGAACCCTATCATCTCCAACTCAACGTTTGGCCTAAAAGTGTCAAAACGTCCCTCCTAAAGGGGTGACATCACTCTTAGGGTTTTCCCTCTCCTTGAACTCAATTTGCTTGCTTCAAAATCGAAATGTTCATTGCATTATTATTTATCTTCTCTTTAAGGTACAACCTCCTCCTTCTAAAGATTTTTCCTTGAGGACCAATCCTCTCTCTTTTGAGTCCAATCCAATTTCAATCAAATCACCATCTCTTAGAACCAATCCAATTCCCATATTATTTCATCAATATATACTTTCCTTATTTGAGCATTGGCCTTCCAAGGATAAATGGATTAGATGCAACGATTCACCTTCCTCCATTCTTGGTTAGAACTCATAACCATGTAACTAACTCTTTAAATTCCCACATTTGACCTTTCAACTTCTTCCACAAGTGCCACAATCTGTGTTTTCACACATATGCTTCTCTGCATCAACAATTCCATCTACACAATGACTTTCATTATACGCTTCTAATTTTGCACCTATTCATGCATGCTCTCTTCACTTACAAATATTTTTGCAACTCCAATCAAGCACTCTTCAACATGATTTTGCATCAATAAGGAATTGGTTAGATTGAACTAGAAATCAATAATAGTACAACCTTTAATGTTCTTGATTTCATTTGTGATTATTGTTTCAAAATTCCATTTGTTTTCTTTACTAAATTTCAAAATTGACATTGAGCTTCATATTCTAGGTTGAAAATTAGTAGACTCTATAGTATCAAGGTTTTAATCAAGTGAAATACCCTTAGGGACCATCAATTCTTGACTAAGTCATAAAAACACTTTGTTTTTTGTCTTTCGCTTCCCTTTTCAATTCTTGACTAAGTCATAAAAACACTTTGTTTTTTGCCTTTCGCTTCCCTTTTTCCTTTTGTTCTTATTTATTTTCATTTTCTTTTACTTTCCTCTCTATTTCCTTCACCCATTTCTACCTACCCAATATCAACATAGAAAATAAAAATCACACCAAATTATAGTCTTGGGTTGTTGTATTTATTTTAAGACAAATTACAAAAATAAATGCTTAAAAAGATTGCATTAAATTTTTATTCTAATTAAAAGATTAACTTCCATTCCAACGTGTAGAGTAGTTCTAACTCTTTCAATTTATTTATTGTTGTAGATTAAAGTTTTAACTTGTGTAGTTTGTTTTCAATATTTAGTTTAGATTTTAAATTTCTAAACTAAAACCCTCTCCAATTTTATTTATTACAATACCATGAATTAGGATTTTGAGGACTTTGTGTAGGAAACCCCCTCCAATAATGATTTGTTATTCCCTCATTAGTATCTCTTGCATGTGAGGCTTATAGAATTATAGCTATAAAAAAGGTTCACCTTATCAATCCACATCCTTTAAGCTTGTGATATACTTTGTTATTGCAATCTAATCAAGAACCCAAATAAAATGAATGTAGTGTTAAACTAATTAAAGATTAATCCATCAACCATCAATACTATAACCCTTACCTTTCTTCTCAGTGCTTTACATGATATTTCATGTTTTGAAGTGTCCAACACATTTTCTCCCAACAAACTTCATATTTATTCAATGTTTTTCTTAAGATGAAAATCAATTCTCCTTAGATAGTTGCATCGTGCAATTCATTTTTTTAACTAATAGAACTAATCAACAATACTATGCCCAATAATGATGTTGTACTTATGTGTTTGAGACTTCACCAATTTGAAATTTCACTATCACTAATCCTCAACTCCAACATAATTATTGTTTAAGAAGTGTTCTCTTTAGATTTTGTGACCTTTCGCTACCTTTCTAGAGTTCCTAATGTCAATTATGTCTTTAAAAAGAATATGACATTATGTCTTTAACAAGGATATGTCTATAACCATTCTAATTATTTCTATTTTAAGAACCTCTAACTACTTCCCTTTTAGAACCTCTATGATCTTTTGACACTTCGAGACTTCGACATTCAAGAATTTTGGTGCTAGACTGCTCCTATTCTCTCGAAGTAAGACATCACTGAAGCGCTTAATGCTTCCCCTCATATGTCCAATATAACGACTAGTAAATGCCTAAACTGGGTCTCCTGATCGATGGCCCTCATTGATTCGCGACTCTATCCTTCGACTATTTCTGAGGATTGTGGGGACGTAAGTCCTGAAGTTTCAAATAGCTAGCTCCTTTCAGATTAGAACAGGGTCCCCAGACCCTGGTCACATGGGTCTCTCAAAACATATCAAGGGATAAACACAATATCCTCTCTGTAGCAAAGAGGTTAAGGACATGCGCACGATCTCCCGATCTAATGAGTGAATGGTCTAAAGGATAAATGCCCTTATCCCACACAATTCAAACTCTAACACTCCCACTAAGGTAAAATTCACATGGTTGGCATGACTTAGGCATTTCAGTCGATTATACCCCCTCCCTCATGTGGGTTCATATCTCATAACTATCTAGTAGCAAAAATTAGATAAAATGAAAGACCATATAGATATAACAGTTTACAAAAAGCATAGAGATTTTCTAATAATTGTTCAGATACTGAAGGACTGAATGATAAACTCATATATTTCATCATCACATTCAACATAATACACAGAATATGAAAATACTTATCAGAACTGGAAATTGTGAAGCAATTGATGAAAGGGGTGCCTGTTTCCTCCCAACCATAGGCACAATCACTCCTAATGAATTTACCATTGGCCATCCCTAAGCTAGACCATGATGCTTTGAGAGAGATTATTTCTCTTTGCTCTACAATAGTCAGGGAAAAACGCTACTCTCCTTCTCCCACAAGAACTGGGTGTCTGGTTTTCTCGGCTCCAAGCAAGGAGGCCTACACGAGTACTTCCTCACTCACTCATCAACCTCATTTATTAGCTTGTATCCAAACCCTACCCAAGGTTTATTTCAGCCAAAACGAGCTTATTTCTCAGCATTTATTTCAACTTCAGAGTCGAAGTCCCTTTTGCTAGTCTTTTGTGGAGAATGTGTTTCTCTACTCTCCTTCTTTGCACCCCTGTCTCTGTCCCCAAATTACCGCCTTTATTGCCTTCCTTGACAAGGTTTTGTGGTCATTCCTAGAATCCTTACATATGGGTACCCTACCCCATCTCCTTATTAACTCTTGAGGATGGCCTTCCAACTACCAACCTGACTAGAAATTCATTTCTGGGTTAGAGGATTGTTGAGAAATTACACCTAGTAGGTACTGGTTTGGTTAGGGTCATTGTGGGGTAAAATATATGCACTGTTAATTCCCAACATTAAATTGTCAACCAGGGAGTTGTAGACTTAGAGGTGCAAGCACATAAAATGTAGGATTGGAGCCTAGTCTATCCTATTCTAAAGCCGCAAAACACACTTCAAAATGGAATGAATGAAAGAAAAGATGGGATTAAAATCAAAGTGAGAGAATCCAAAGTACAAGAAATGAGATCAAGTGCGGGAAATAAACGGAACTACATGAAAACCAAATTAAAACAAAATAGATTAAAAGACAAGCAAGGCAATCTGAAAGTAAATGCAAAATTTACCCAAACTGGCATTCAATCAGTCAACTGGATGAGGTTACTCAAACCCTCATGTATGTGGGCTACTGACCTAAAGTGGAATTTACCAGTTTTAAGAGAAAATCCACCACACTCCTAATTAACCCTATATAGAGAAAAGGATGTAACGTAAAGACTTCAAAGAAACACACTTTAGAGAGTTGTCCTGAAGAAAAGATACACCTAGAAATGAAAGAAAAGTCAATGTTGATATGTAATTAATTTTGTTTTATGTGCAAGATTAATGAATGTGTTGATATGAGATTAGTTTGGTTCTTTGTACAAGAATGGAATGGTTTCTCATGGATAATCCAATTAGCGCTACATTTATACTCATAAACAAATCAATGCATAAACAACAAAACAATCTATATAACAATGTAAACAATATAACTCTTAAAACATAAATAGTATATACAAATATATAACAAAACACAATAGATTGACAAAATATTATTCATATCATAATAAACAATCATATAATATATAACATATCATAATAAACAAACATACAATAAAACAATTGACAATGCACACAATAATAATAAATAACAACAAAACAATATATGTATGATGACACACGTAACTAACATAACTATAACATACTAATCATAACATAGCTTCTATTATAACAGAATAACATAACCTACAATACAATAATACAACATTAACACAATTGTATTGTAACACAATATATAACACAACCTTTGTATAACACGATGTAACTGTTATATGCAGTGAATGTAACAATGCATTATACAATGTATATGTCATGAATGTATAGGAATATATAACACAATTTATAAATGAAACGAACAACACAGTAATGAAACCTATGTATGTGTATGACACAAATGAATATTTATGAAGTTATTTGCAGCGCTACAGGAATACCAATGAATGAAATGAAGGCATTGTAGATTGGAGCGATCAACACATTCTTTGCAACGTGAAGGGAGCAGATTGAAGAAATAGCAGAGTTGGTAGCATTGAAATGGATTAAAATGAAATGAGAATTAGTGAACAGAAACAAAAAATTAGCAAAAGAAAACCAAATAAAACAACAATTGTTATGAAATTAAATAAAATTACAAAGCAGGGACATCACCTGGGTCGAAGGGCCCTTCCCGACCATGGGCAATGTGCCTAGAGAGTTAGCTCATATCAAAAGAAGTTTAGAATCACAACAACAACTAATTTATTCATGTTAAATAAAAATTGTAGCCTCTGCTTACAATAAATACTTAGTTCTGATATATCCAATCCCCCCTGGCTTGCTACCTCCATCCTTCATTTATACATGAAAGGAGAAGGAGTGACAATACACAATCTTTGGAATAACAAATTTAATACATTTTGAGATGAATCGATCCATTGTTCTTGTGGATGATATTTTCTTGGATAAAAATAAAGAATTAGCTACAACCAACGAAGGATATCATACTAATTTAAATGATCAGATAACTAAGGCATCAAACCCAAGGCCACATCATCAAATTTGGGCGTGGTGTTTTCAAATATGGACATATCATGAAATTTGATTGGATGTAAGTTCAAAGAACCATCAATAAATCCTCAACTGTTCATTTTTTTGGAAAACAACTTGCATAAGACCCAATTTTCCATGATGTGAACAAAACCTATGTTCCAGGTTCTTCATATTATTCTTTATTTTCATGAAAATAGAGGCCAAAATTAACTATCTAGAACTTTTATTAATTCGACTGAATTATTCCCCTGAGTTGGAGGTCCAAACATGCGACCTGGGTGGATTTTGACACACAAATTTGTATGATGACATTGTTGCGGAGAAAACCGTTGTTTCTAATTTGTGCCTCAAAACATGCGATTATGATAAACAACGACAGGTACCAGAATGACAATATTGGCGCGGAAACACTGAACTATTGTTATGGTACAAAAATATTGATTGTGCTAGTACAATAATCACACTTCACAAACTATAATAAGTAAACCATTATATAATCATCTTTTAACCACTAAAAATATCGAAAAGATGATGTATTAACCATACTGGATATAATGACGAATGATGGAATTTAATTAGGGTTTATGGTGTGTATTAACAAGGAAATGCGGGAAAATGTGTAATAAGGAATGTATTTGTATAGCAGAAAACATGCCAAAAGTGGAGCCTAACACACCCCCAAACCCCAAAATTTGCATGTCCTCATGCAAACAAGGTGAAAAACTTATGATACTCTATTTATAGATTTATGTGACATTGTTTCTATGTGTAGGTGTTGGTTTATGTGGAGCGACACTCTGGAAAATTGATTATACTGTCACAAATTGATTTAAACAGAGAGACAAAATTATCATAAAAATAGAGGAAAAGCAAGGGATGGGTTATCACAGGGTAATATTGAATGGTATGAGTGTGGAGAATGTGAAATGATGGGGATGGTGGCCGTATGAACTTGGACACCTTTATACTTTGTATCTTATATTCATTCTAAGACCAAAATTTACTTGTGGTTCTTTGCTTGAATAGGCAACCATGACTTCATCCTCTTATTCAGAATCATTCAAATGACTTAGGAATGTTTTATGGTGTAGAAGGAGATGACACTATAGATGTTGCTTTGTGTTTGTATTTGTATACCACATTTTTCCTTTTCATTGCTAGGTCTTATGATCAGAGTATAATTTTCATTATGACCGGTGGAGTGAAAATGGAAAGTTTAGTGAGTAGTTGTGATAGTACTTTCTATGTTGTAATAATCTGTAGTGGAGTTTGGAGTAGGTGATAGTGGTTACGGATCATGTTTTCCAAATTCTTAGTAAATTAAAGAGATTTATACATGTTTTACCTCAAGTTAACTGATGCACGCTGAAGTGGAAATTATGCAGAACCTGATGAAAGATATGTGGAATCATGATGTGGACCGCTTAAAGTTGAAGATGAGCAGAGATAGGTTGAGAACTGCTGAAGAGAATGAAGTTGATGTGAGCTGAAGAGAACGAAAGATGATCTGCTAGATCCCGAAAAAAATGGCTGAGATGAACTAAAGATGCTGAAGCGAGACTCTGAAGATTTGAAGATATCCCCCAAACCGAAGAGTTTGCATGTCCTCATGAAAACTGCTTAATATTGAGTGGCATGTGACTATAAGAAAACAACTGCTACCAACTTTTGTTGATACCAATCCGAGAGTTGCTAAGAATAGAAATATGAGAGCTGCTAATGAATTGTGGGAATAAAGTCCATGATTGCTAAGCCCGACCACACAGAGAGAAAATCATAAGATCGTATGATAAACTGATCATAACATGAAGTACATCCAATGCCACATTTTGACAATTTAGATTTGAACAATTTTCAAAGATCACTTATGAATATTCCCCCTCTATGATTGACTAAGATAATTCAAGAATAACCCACAAAAAACGTATAATCAACTTTTCCGTTCTATAGAAAATATTTATATTTCCTCGATTAAACAAAATTCATCAAAAGATTAGGAACACTTGTGTTCAGAGAGCTCTGTATAAATTAGAGTAGGGATTTTGTTCTTCTCCTTTAGGAAGGAAAATAAAAGAGTATTAGTAGTCTCAACATATGAAAACCCCATAGGAAACCAATCAACCTTTTTCACTCTGAAAATATTTACAATCATTCAAGTAATACATATAAATTTCACAGTTGAGTATATTAAGATTCTAAGATCATGGTCCCACTCTTAAGATAGTACATATTAGATATAGTATGAATTGGATGATAGGGTCTTAAGGTCAACTTAGGGTTATTCTAAAATGGAAAATAGATGGATTTTATTTAACCTTTAGTTAAACCATGCATGCTTCTTCTTAATGATTTACACAAGTATATCATTCATACAAACAAATATAGATTAGGCATATCAAAATCAGAACCCACTACCAGCAAGTCTGTTCAGTACTTCGATGGGGTAATTTTGACATCTAAGAAATATCTCCCCTAGGTAGAATGCCACATTTCCCACGAGCTTGTTCAGTACCCTGATGGGTTTTCCTAGTCATACCACATTCAGGTACCCTGATGGGTTCAGTATCTCGACGGGTTAGACTCTTACACCCATTTTACATCAGAGGCTCTTGTCCCAAAATTCACCCTTAAGATAAAATTTCATGGGTTGATTTTTCACGGGTGAATGGAGGAGTGACTCCGAAAACCTTTTTACGAGATGGGATGGTATTATGTTGGAAGATATTCTACAGATTTCCCATAAAATATTGTTTGCATGAAAAATAGACTTATGTATTTATATCAACCCAAAGACATATCATGGTTAAATTTACTTAATGTGTGGTGGATGATGCCATTATAGAATAACCTAAAGTACCTCTAGTCCCTAAGGTCATCTTCTTCACATAGTATTATAGTAGTGTTCCCATGGGTAGAAACATCATGTACTCTCCTGCTACTATTTAATAAAAATCCTCTGTTGACCAACTTTGAGATAAGATCGAGTTGTACTAGCTGCCTATGGGTCTCATAATATGGACTTTTAACTTTATGTAATCCCATAATTAAAAAATAGGACTATGAACTACTGCTATAATAAATGGTCTAGAATTTTGTATAAAGAAAAGACAAGAAATATCTAAAAGAAATGAAAATGATTGGTTATGTCAAGAAGTCTTGGGTTTGATATTTGAATTTTTTCTTTTTAGTTTTACCCTATTAATAATTGTCTAAGCTATAAATTCCAGTAAGGAAAATAGTTTGAAAAAATAGTAGGGAAAACTAATAAAAGTTAGAGAACAATTTTCAAACAAACAAAGTTTAGGGGGATAATAGGAAATGAAATTCAGTTGTCCCAAAGAAATATTAGGTAATAAAAGATCAAAATATAATACAATTTTTACGAAACAACAGAACCAAAATAAATGAAATTACTTCCTTGAATAAGTTATGAATATGTTCTCCCAATCCAACTGAAAAGAGGATACCTGAAAAACTCCAACAAATCATCATAGCCTAATTTATTTAGAAATCTTGGAAAAAGATCTGACTTTCAGCTGAAAAACATATAATTGTCTTTGGGGCAACGGTCTCCCTTAAGATTAGTTTCTCAGTCTCAGAGTGACAATTATTGAAAAAGACATAAAAAATGATGTTGCACCAAACTAACAACTAAATGCAACATTTATTTATTTATTCTCCTACTTTACCTAAGAAAAGACCCCTATTCAAGTATATGAATACTTCCAATGAAGCCACGTGCCTAACATGATCATAAATATACTCACATTCAGGTTTATATAATAAACTTTAATAAGTACTCGAACATGATGAACCAACAATTTTGAATAATATGATGTGAAGAGTTGTTGAATAAGAGAGTGTTGGTGTAACCCGACAATCGCCTGAAACCAACATTCAATATAATCATGGTGTCCTTGGTCCACTTCTTCATTTAAACCACTATGTGTATTATTTTCTTTAGCCTCCTCGATCTCATGTTCTAATGGATTCTCCTGATTAGATATGGTCCATGAGTCTTCGATCTCCTTTGTTGATTGGTCAAATTGATCAATGAATGTTTCTCGTTCTTCTTGTAGGCATGACTCATATGACTTTTTTTATTCTATGTCTTTTGGAGAAGTAGATAGGTTCCTGACTACTGTTGAGATGTGCTCTTCCTGAGAAGAAGAGATCCTAGTTGCTGCTAGGATTTGAGGCAACTCTTCCAAACTCATTGTCATATTTGAATCCATCTTGTTGGTTTATGGGTCCTATCTCACACATGGATTAACGCATGGGGTTCTTACAACATCCAAAATATTTTTGTTTTTTAATATTTTTGATGAAAAATTAAATGAAAACTAACTACACACTTAAAACAATTTTAAGCAAACCATAAGAAATAATAGAAACTAATTGCAGAATTTGAAAACCACACCACACTTGCATAAAAATAAACACACTAGTAGGAAAGTAAGTACACTTTGCGAAAGAGAAACACACTTGCAAAAGGAAAAGACCTGGGTTTGGGTAGAGACCCACTAAAGTGGATGCGCGAGTTCTTACCTCTCGTCTTATCGTCTTGTCCTCCACCAGGCTGTGTAATTTAAAGGCAACCTACCTACCTAAACTTCAATCCCTTTAGAACCTCCCTGAAAATGACGCCAAAAATGTGGGGTAAAATATATGCACTATTAATTCCCAACATTAAATTGTTAATCAAGTAGTCGTAGACTTAGAGGTGCAAGCACAGGAAATGAAGGATTGGAGCCTAGTTTAGCCTATTCTAAAGCCGACAAACACACTTCAAAATTGAATGAATGAAAGAAAAGATGGGATTAAAATCAAAGTGCAGGAATCCAAAGTACAAGAAATGAGATCAAGCACGGAAAATAAACATAACTACAGGAAAACCAAATTAAAACAAACTAGATTAAAAGACAAGCAAGGAAATCTGAAAGTAAATGCAAAAATTACCCAAACTGGCATTCAAATCAATCAATTGGATGAGGTTACTCAAACCCTCATGTATGTGTGCTACCAACCTAAAGTAGAATTTACCAGTTTTAAGAGCAAATCCACCAAACTCCTAATTTACCCTATCTCAAGAAAATGATGTAACGTAAAGACTTCAAATAAACATGGTTTAGAGAGTTGTCCTGAAGAAAAGATACACCTGGAAATGAAAACGAAGTCAATGTTGATATGGAATTAATTTTGTTTTATGTACAAGATTATTGAATGTGTTGATATGAGATTAGTTTGGTTCTTTGTACAAGAATGGGATGGCTTATCACGGACAATATAATTAATGCTGCATTTACACTCATAAACAAATCAATGCATAAACGACAAAACAATATATATAACAATGTAAACAATATAACTCTTAAAACATAAATATTATATACAAATATATAACAAAACACAATAGACTGACAAAATATTATTCATATCATAATAAACAATCATATAATATATAACATATCATAATAAACAAGCATACAATAAAACAATTGACAATTCACACAATAATAATAAATAACAACAAAACAATATATGTATGATGACACACGTAACTAACATAACTATAACATACTAATCATAACATAGATTCTATTATAACATAATAACATAACCTACAATACAATAATACAACATTAACACAATTGTATTGTAACACAATATATAACACAATGTAATCGTTATATGCAGTGAATGTAACAATGCATTATACAATGTATATGTCACACATTTACATGAATATACAACACAATTTATAAATGAAACAAACAACATAGTAATAAAACCTATGTATGTGTATGAAACAAATGGATATTTACAAAGTTATTTGCAATGCTACAGGAATACCAAGGAATGAAATGAAGACATTGTAGATTGGAGCGATCCACACATTCTTTGCAGTGTGAAGGGAGCAGATTGAGGAAATAACAGAGTTGGTAGCATTGAAATGGATTAAAACGAAATGAGAATTAGCGAACATAAACATAAAATTAGAAAATAAAATCAAATAAAACAACAATCGTAATGAAATTAAATAAAATTACAAAGCAGGGACATCACCTAGATCGAGGGGCCCTTCCCGACCATGGGTAATGTGCCTGGAGAGTTAGCTCAGATCAAAAGAAGTTCAGAATCACAACAACAATCGATTTATTCATGTTAAAAAAAATTGCAGCCTCCGCTTACAATAAATACTTAGTTCTGATTTATCCAATCCTCCTCGGCTTGCTACCTCCATCCTTCATTTATACATGAAAGGAGAAGGAGTGACAATACACAATCTTTGGAATAACAAATTTAATACATTTTGAGATGCATCGATCCATCATTCCTGTGGATGAGATTTTATTGGATAAAAAATAAAAAAATAGCTACAACAAACGAAGGATCTCATACTAATTTAAATGATCAGATAACTAAGGCTTCAAACCCAAGGCCATATCATCAAATCTGGGCGTGGTGTTTTCAAATCTGGACATATCATGAAATTTGAGCGGATGCCATTTTGAAGAACCATCGATAACTCCTCAATCGTTCACTTGTTTGGAAAATAGAACGCCTAAGACCTAATTTTCTATGATGAGAACAAAACCCATGTTCCAGATTCTTCATATTATTCTTTATTTGCATGAAAATAGAGGCCAACATTAACTATCTAGAACTTTTATTAATTTGGATGAAATATTTCCCCTGAGTTGGAGGTCCACACGTGCGACTTGGGTGGAGTTTGACACACATTTCTATATGTCGATGTCGCTGCGGAGAAAACCCATGTTTATTATTTTTGCCTCAAAGCATGTGATTATGCTAAACAACGACATGTACCAGAATGACAATATTGGTGCAGAAACAATGAACTGTTGTTATGGTACAAAAATACCGATTGTGCTAGCACAATAATCACACTTCACAAACTGTCATAAGTAAACCATGATATAATCATCTTTTAACCATTAAAAATATAGAAAATATGATGTATTAACCACACTGGATATAATGACAAATGATGACATTTAATTGAGGTTTATTGTTTGTATTAACAACGAAATGCGAGAAAAGGTGTAATAATGAATGTATTTGTATAGTGGAAAACATGCCAAAAGTGGATCCCAACAGTCATCTCAACCATTCTTGGTTTCCCCTCACCATCTCTCTCATAGCATCCATGGTCTATCTTGGCAACTTTTCCCCTTTCAGCAGTTGTGCAACACATTCAAATTCTATTAATAACAAAAATCCATACATTGACCATTTTATACAAGGGTTCATTAAATCAAACATTCACACACATTTAGTCTGCCATAGTCTCTTGGCCAGTTATAATTATATTTACAAACTGGGGGAAATAGGGGTATTACATAAAACAAGTGAAATTAGCAGCAATATGTTAATTTAATTCTTGTAGGTAATCCAAAGTGAAAAGTGAAAATAATTAAAAAACATTTAAAACTTGTAACAATGTATTGCTTGTGCATTGCCTAAAATCAAAATCAAAATAAGAGCGGCTACTCCATGTGTTTAAAAGTTGAAGTAGAATTGACAAAAATTAGGTGTTAGTAACTATTGACAATGTCACAAGTGTAAATTGAAGTTTTCAAAACGTTCTTAAAATAAATAAATTGATGAATAAAAGATGTGGCATATTAGTCCTATACATAACACTCCAAAGTTTAACTGAACTAGAATGCATGAAGTACTTGTTTGGATTGTAAGGAGGTTAGGAGTCCAGGGTTATATCCTACCCAAGAGTATAAGGAGGTAAGAGGTAAAGAAAACTCCCTTTAGTGGGATAAGCTTCCTTCGTCTATTTAATGTCAGCCTTGGGTTAGATGAGAATAGGTAACGTGACATGTAAATCCACTTGCTTGCTACTTGATTGAGGTGAGAGTGAAACTATTAAGCAATGCATGATACTTGTGTGGAGGTTTACAAGTTTTGGAGGGATGAATGACAAGGTTTACCGGAACATGTAACCATTGCTTTCTTCCTGGAATAAGATTATCCAATTCAATTGGCTACATTATTGTATGGAGATATTTCCATATAAGGATGGATTATTCCAAGGGGATATTTCCTCCATAGAAGGAAGCCGATTCTTTAAGAGAAGAAGGAAGTTTCTTCCCCGAAGCCAATTTATTGCACCTGATTCTCAGAACCCGAAGCAGCTAGGGCCGAGACCAAACTAGCTAAAGGGAAAGAAGGATTGAGTTAGTGGATCAATGGTTAGAGGGTATGTTGGTTAGTGGGTAAATGGTGAGGAGGTTAGTATATTAGTGGTTGGGGTTATTTTGGGTTATATGAGTTATGCATTAAGGAGTTTATGGTAGTGGGTTGCAGTTAGTGGATTAGTGGATCATGTTTAACTTAAATTTATGGGGTTAGTATGTTAGAAGAAAGGAGTTTCATGACTTGGTAATTAAATATAGAAAATACATTAAGGAGTCGGTGAGGTATTTCTACTCTTAACCATGAAACTTTATACCAACCATATAACTTTTCACTATCCAACTATGCATACTTTTCACTACTTCCTCTAGAGTTATGAGATTATATAAGTAATACAAATTTGTATAATATAGTTAAATGTTTTGGTTTTCACATCTATTATAAACCTAAGTTCTCTCTCATAAGTATACAAAGAAATTTTGATATATTAATTAACATAATTATTGAGAGGAATTTATTATTCATAATCAATATACATCTTACATTATAAACAATTATTTGAAAAGTGGATTAATTTGTAGTCAATGTGCTTTAACTTTTAAATAATTTGCAATTTTTTCACTTTCAGTCTCCAAAACTTTATCTATTAAATTGATTATTGTTTAAATTGAAAAATAAATTTTAAATTTTCTAAATATAAATTCCTATTTTGTGATTGGTTGTTAACTAGGATTAGACAATTTTTATGTGGTTTTACACTTAATTGTTAGATTTAAAAAAAATAAATTTAAAACTTAAAAATTAAAAAATCAAATAGTTTGCCATGTGTTCTTATTAATTATGGTAATGAATACTTATTTGTACACATGTCACTTATATTAATTATTTTAGATATTACATAAATATAGTAATAAGATTTTGAAATATAAAAATTAACAATTAATTTTAATATTTCAAATTCTTATTATTACTATATATATTTAGTATCCATCTGTACAAATAAATATTGATGGCCATAATAAACATAGTAATAATAAGAATTTGAAATATTTCTTTTACACAAGAAAGAGGTTTATATTGATGGCCATAATAAACATAGTAATACTAAGAATTTGAAATATTTCTTTTACACAAGAAAGAGGTTTATATGTTAAGATAGCAGTGGTGTGACCACTGTGAAGTGATCTACAAAATTCAGCCCTGCATTCTGTGCATGGGCTTCGAGATTAAATGTAGTACTACCCTGATATAAATTTTCTAAATATAAATTTCTATTTTGTGATTGGTTGTTAACTAGGATTAGACAATTTTTATGTGGTTTTACACTTAATTGTCAGATTTAAAAAAATATTTTTAAAACTTAAAAATTAAAAAATCAAATAGTTTGCCACGTGTCCTTATTAATTATGGTAATGAATACTTATTTGTACACGTCACTTATATTAATTATTTTAGATATTACATAAATATAGTAATAAGAGTTTGAAATATAAAAATTAAAAATTAATTTTAATATTTCAAATTCTTATTATTACTATATTTATTTAGTATCCATGTGTACAAATAAATATTGATGGCCATAATAAATATAGTAATAATAAGAATTTGAAATATTTCTTTTACACAAGAAAGAGGTTTATATATTAAGATAACAATGGTGTGACCACTGTGGAGAGATCTACAAAATTCAACCCTGCATTCTATGCATGGGCTTCGAGATTACATGTAGTACTACCCTGATATAAAGTCTCGGGATTCCCATAACTTCTGAGAGTCCAAAAAATGGCTGAACATAGGCTGAGAACCGGCTTACCATGTGGCTGCCTGTAATTCAAAAGGAGGATGTATTCCTACTTACCAAGAAAAAACCAGAGAGCCAAAAAAGAGCTAGTTTCAGAAGTGAGGAAAACCATAATTATGTTGATTAAGGTTGGTTGTCATTGATTTCAACCCTTGAAGAAAGCCTCGTAGCACAAAGGTTTGGGTAATGGACCCAATATTGTTTGATGTAAATATGACTCATTATTGTTTTTTCATGGTTGATAAGAAGTAAATATGGATGAACTCCAAAGTGGTCCCCTTATGGTGA
>SNQJ01S0156017.1:13482-35843 GCA_010110895.2 Picea sitchensis | reverse complement strand
GATTGCTCATTTGTTCATTGCTTATTTACTCTGCAGTTATTGGATGATAATGCTTCATTGATATAACACTTGGATTATATGGTTAAAAGGGATTAAATTGCTCTATTACTGATTCACCCCCCCTCTCAGTAATCCAACAAATTATACCTTCTGGTCTGGAGTGGTGGAACTTTCACTCGGAGACGTCTTCGCACCTACGTTTGTCCGACGATTCGGGCCTACGGCTTGGAGTTCCAACTTTTCAATTCTTGCCTCCAATTCAACAATTTTGCTATTACTTTGCTATGTTGTGTGAGTGAGAGCTTCGACTGCTTCCTCCCTGAGATGGATTAGGTATTCTTCCACTGTTTCGAACCTCCGACCGCCTTCCCCATCCAGACGAAGCAGGAAGCCTATGTGTGCGCTGAGTGTACATTTCAGCTTGCAAATTTCAAGTTCTGGGGAGGAGGAAGGATTGGGAGGGGAGGCTGAATTGGAACTGAATGCCATTGCGCAAGCAGGGGAAATGGACACTAACCAGGCAGGGGACCAAGTTGAATCAGACGGATAGGAATGAGCAGGGGGAGGGGCTGTGAGCACCAACCAAGCAAGAGACCAGGCAATATTGAAAGAGCAAGATAGATAAGAGCAGGACATGAACTTTCAAATTTTAACAACACTTCGAACGTGCGTCACCATGAGTTGAAATGGCCTCGCGCGAGTGCCATGCGGGAGGGGGATGGGTTCATAGCAGAGTGACATGAGTGACGTGAGGCAAAGGACAGATGAGGAGTGGTGAGGGGACGCGAACAAGTAAGTGAAGTACCTTCGCGTGGGGTAGGGGACAGACAGAGGTGTCGCCTGAGGGCTGCCACGAGTCGAGGAGTCTGGGAGAAACGTGTGCCACGTGCCTTGGGAGCTCTAGCTGAGCGCCCTCCACATGTTGTTAAGGGAGTGGGTCGAAGCATATAGTCCCATTAATGGAGAGATGTCCCCTGCTCAAGGGGGTGGCGGCTTTGGCAACCTGGTCTGCTTCGTCATTTAGCTGTCGAAGCACATGAAAGAAGTCGATTTTATGGAAGGAGTGTGAGAGTCACAAAATTTTCTTGGAGATTTTTCGAAGGTTCATTTGATTTGGCAACGTGTTAGTGACCATAGCTTGGATTAAAATCTGGGAGTTTCCTATCACCATAATGTCTTTGATAGCTAGCTTCCGGGCTTGGATGAGTCCTTGACAAAGGCTTAGAGATTTTGCAGTGTTGTTGGTTTCTTCTCCTAACCCCCAGGAGTAGACTAGTTCCCGAAATTCAACAGGGTCATAGATAACCCCTCCCCCTCCTGCTCCTGCCGCCCCTCATAAGAATTTGAAATATTAAAAGTAATTATTAATTTTAATATTTCAAACTCTATTACTATATTTATTTAGTATCTAAAATAATTAATAAAAATGACATGAATAGATGTGACATGTGTACAAATAAGTATAGATAGTCATACTTAATAAGGACACATGAAAAATTGTTTGATTTTTTAATTTTTATTTTTTTAAATTATTTAGTGTAAAACCACATAAAAATTGTCAAATCATAGTTAACATCCAATCACAAAATATGAATTTATATTTAGAAAAAATAATATTTATTTTTCAATTTAAATAATAATCAATTTAATAAATGAATTTTTAAAAATTTTGAAAAACTTTATGGCAGAAAATGAAAAAATTGCAAATTATTTAAAAGTCAAAACAAATTTACTACAAAGCAATTAAAATATACTATGCCTTCAAACACGTATAACAAACACTGGTTGGTGGTGGTGAAATTATACAAAATGTACAAAGTGACATCCATTCATTAGAAGATCATGAAAATAAATGAATGAATAAATTAAATGGACAACCATATATTGGTTCAGAGGGTATATATATATATATGCCACACCATTGAAATATGCTTATTTCTATATTTATATCATTATTGATGTGATTTTTTTTAAAAAGTCAACACTTTATTTATGATTCGTAATTACTTATTGGACTTTATCATTAATATAACTTACATTTATTTACATTTATTTAAGTATTTTTTAATATATTTTATTATTATTTTTAATTGAAATTAGAGAATTTTGTATTATAAAATGTTGCAATAAAGTTGAACAACAAAAAGTATATAGAGACTATTGGCATGATTTCTTCAATATACTAAGTAGATAAAATATGTCAAAAATAAATATTTACATACATTCACAATTATAACATTCCAAAATTTATTGTAGATATAGATTTTTAAGAAGATGCCTAAAATTTTTATCGATTTATAATACATATTGATTAATGAAAAATATGATGGTTATTGGCTTCTTTTATCCAATGATGGAGAAATGATAGCCTCGGTTTCCCAAATCCATATCTTCTATCATTTGATGGACAATATCTTCCTCCTTGAGATCTTCTTGGATTGAAATCACTAACATCCCGTGGTTGGAGGTAGGAGAGTGGGATCCTTTGTTGAGATTATATTTCTCAACATGGATCATTTTACCTCCAAAATATCAATTTGTTGTTTGTTTTGAACTAGATTATTCACGATCATTTCATTATGAGAGGTGCATTGATGCTCATTCTCGTGGACTTTAGTGGTCACATAAAAGAGTGAGGTTCTATTTCTTTGATTGGATTCCTTGTGCCTTCTTAGAACCCTATCTAATTACTAAGCTTCTTGGTAATCCATGGATGAAGAATCAAACTCACACGAGGTAAGACCATAATGCTAATTCCAAAAAAATGCTTGAATTTGTTTGATGGATAAACACAATCGCCCAAATAAAATTGCTCTATGAAGGGGAGAGAAACCCTATTTCAAGAACACAAAAGATTCCATCCCACTACTCCATAAACCACCCTCGAGCTATAGGGGGGCTAGAACATCGAATATCCATAGCTCAAAAACACCATAACAAACAATTTCAGAATAACAGTTGCCAAGAGGTATCCAGAGATGCATAAAAAAATATCCAAACACCAAACAAATTTTGGAATGTCAGAACAAAGAGATGACAATGTGTTAAACATCCGCTAAGATTTTATTCAATAGAAAAAGACTCAAATACGCATACCAAAGGAAGAGGGAAGTCCTTACCACATAGAATCTCCAACTCTGAGTATCCCTATGCCAACTTGTGTCACTCAATCCATCCATGCAAGCCTCCATTATCCCACCTTTCCCTTGATAAACTACACTTAATGGTTCAAGATATCATCTAGAAATTAGTTCAAGCATGTGTGGAGTGTAGGGGTAAGTCCTTTCATATATCTATCCCTCCCTTGAAATAAGATGATGGTGATGTCATCACATATATGTTGATTAATGATGATGTAATATGTCTCCATGACCATTAAAAAATAAGGATTAAGGTACAACTTCATGTTATGTACCCACATTTTCAGAAGAATCCCCATTTTGAGCTTAGTTTCCTTGTTAGCTAGAGATTCAACCTAATTGTTACGTTCTCTTAGAACCTAGAACAATGAGACCTTTTGAAGTTTGCAAACCTACTTCTGAATTCAAGCTTAAGTATTCTAACTTACTATAAGAAGGTGTCTTTAATGAGATCATCAAGTGGATGATTATACTTGAATCACCGATAACAATCAATGTCTTTTTTTTTTCTTCATTTATTGAGAGAAGTCCCTGAAAAAGGGTGTACACCTCCACTTGATTGTTTATGCAATTCCCTAGACCCCAAGAAAAGGTTTTTTCTTGATGTCCCTTGGAATCGAGAATAAACCACCCCCACACTTGCCACCCCTTGTACTTTTTTTTTATAAAGTGACTTATAATTGATGTTAGACTTAGCCAAATAATAGACCTAGAAGGTTCATTACAAATGTTTTAAGCTCAAATATCTACTTTAAAAGTCATCTTTCTATGTTAAAGAAATATTTATTCTTTTATTTACAATCCCCTTCACCATTTATCATGTCTTTTGGCATGCTTTCTAATCCTTTGCATCTTTTGGGCATTCTTTGGACTTAGGAATATTAGGGATAACGAATAGCAAACCCAACACATATAGATTTAGTTGGCCTCTGAATAATGTGTAGAGAGATCCAAGTTAGGGGAGTAACAAAGTGAAACTTTCTTTATTTGTGAAATACACATCTCATGTAAACTTGTTGGGCACTTCGCTTCATTACAAAGATGGTACTGGGGTAAACCAAATTTTACAGAAGCTCAAGACTTTGTTAACATAGAGCTTAAGGTCGTTACAACAATATACTCATTAATAACTCATCATGTCAATTTCAGGAATTGATCCTAGGTGGGAGGATAACACTCCTCTCAACTGCCCAAGCTAGACCCAATTGACATCAATTGAATAAAACTTATCCATGTTCTCTCATATTTTGATTTTTCCAACCAATTATCTTAATCTAAATAATAAATAAATTATACTTTATAAAGTCTTCACCCTTTTCAACTACATCTCAATTAATTTACAATAATATATAATATAGTTCGATAATAAATATGCCACGTCCACACTAAAGAATGAATCAACCTCCAAAAGCATCGTTACATGTGAAAAATACAACAACACTATTACATCAACCTCCCTATGACAAAATTTTCAACTACATCTCAATTAATTTACAATAATATATAATATAGTTCGATAATAAAGATACCACGTCCACACTAAATAATGAATCAACGTCCAAAATCATCGTTACATGTGAAAAATACAACAAAACTATTACATCAACCTCCCTATGACAAATTTTCCAACTACATCTCAATTAATTTACAATAATATATAATATAGTTCGATAATAAAGATGCCACGTCCACACTAAAGAATTAATCAACTTCCAAAGGCATCCTTACATGTGACAAATACAACAAAACTATTACATCAACCTCCCTATGACAAATTTTCATGTTTATATTTCTTTGTTTGCTTGTTTCTTTATTTATTCTTGTTATTTTGTTTGTTTGTTCATGTATAATAATCATCGAGGTGTCCAAGATCTCGTCCTCTCCTAAGTAAACCAATTGGTTAAGAATCAAGATATATATAAACCAATTGGTTAAGAATCAAGATACATATATATAGTGTTGATTGTGTATTGGTTTTCTTATCCTCACCAAGTAAACAAGCAATTGGTTAAGAATGAATATAGAGAATGTGTTGATTGTGTATTGGTTTTCTTATCCTCACCTTATGATAAAAATGTTAATTAAAGTATTAAAGAAGAAAAACTAACCCCTCTAAGTGAAAAAAAGACATTTTAAATAACTCAAACAATTAGGTAGAAAAAATATATAAAAAATGCATCGATACAAAAGGAAATTACAAAGCATTGCACATTTTGTACAATTATATAATGGAAAAGTAACCAATGATCATTAAGAAATAATAGATTTTTCTTTCACTCAATTTCATATTTGTTGGGGCATAAGTTATATATAATAGTAGATGAACCAAGAGTTCATTTATGATTGGAATACTATGATAGGTTAGTTGGTAAATTACTATTAATGTGGCTTTTGTTTTTTCGCATAATAAATCCTTTAGTTGGGATAACTTACAAACGAGAAATTTTCATGGCTTGGGAAGATGTTATCTCTACTAAAATGATTCAACTATTTTTTCTAGATTGCTCCTACACTTAAGAAGTTTGGCTTGAAAATAACAATCACATAGGTCAAACTTACAAGTGGAATGGAACCTCTATTGAAGATATTCCTAAGAACTGGTTCTCCCAACAATTCTCTCTCAATCTCAAAGCTCTCACACTAACAACGAGAAATCACACCCTCTTTGATGATTCCTCCACTCTTTCTCTCATATGTGCTTCTCAAATCCTTGTAGCTCTTAGCTCTTTCCCTCATAACTCAAAACCTACTCAACCTCTTCCCCATCGCAACTACTTATTCATATCGATGTCTCATGGGTCTTATTTGATGGGGTTGCCCAAGGAGACCCATCCAAGGGTGGAGCTGGAGGAATCCTTCATTTATCTAGAACACACTCCATTGCTTTCTCTACTAGTCTTGGGTCAGCCTCAAATAATTTCACTGAAATCATGGCCTTATATCTCATCCTTGTTTTAACCCAAGAGTGTGCCATCTCTCATATTCATATCTATGGGGACTCTCAACTAGTTATAAATTGGATGAATGGGAACTCCTTTCTTTAGAACTTTGCTCTACCACCACTATTTGAAAGCATCAAAATAAGAACTCATAATTTTTCTCTTCTCACTTTTGACCATGTTTACATGAATTGGAACCAAGAAGCGGACAAACTTTCAAAGGTTGGACTAGACTTGGACCATGGCACATGGAAAATACTTGAAAAGAGCCCAAATGAATCAAAAGAATATTTTCATGACCCTTGGCTCTCCTTGGCCTGAGATCTTCCATCTCAAATCATGTTTTCATCATTTTGATGGCTTGTACATCTCAATTCTAGATCAGTTTTATGTTTTACTAATAACAACTCCTATAGCAGGACTTAGACTATCAACACATCAACCCTTTAATGTATAAATTTCTTCATATTAACCGCTTGTCGATTTACTGTACACAATTTTGAGTATCTCAATGAGAATTGTTTTGGGCCCTACGACCATTAAAATGTCCAAGGAATCTACCTTTTGTTTTATCTCAGAAATACAATTACTAGATTTTTTTTCTCTAGAAAAAAACAAAGGTTAGTTGGTAAAGTGGTAAAATATATATAAATTAAAATATTTTTATGTTAAAATGATATGTAGAATTAAAATTTATAACTTTTTACATATCAAATATAAATATATTTTATAAAATATTCTATAAAAAAAATTATCTATACAAAATAGATGTCGTTAAATATAGTGGGCTTTAAATATAATAGGTTTAAATATCACGTGTGTGTGTGTGTGTGTGTGTTTTATTTTTATTAAATTTATTGATTCTGACAAGATGACGACGATGACAAGAATGACAATGATTGTTATCATTCATTTATATGAACTTTGATCTATTGAACCTTAAGAAAAATGGTAATGAATTAATTGTTTTGTTTTATAATTTTACTTTGTGTCAAAAAAATTGGAAAGAAAGTTTCTTAAATCTTTATGATTTTGATGAATTAATAGGTTAGGAAGGTCGGTATTAGTACAAATATTTTGAAATTGATATTTAATGTGGGCATATGCAAAACATTTTAAAAGAAAATATTTTTCATCCTCCACATTCTTAGTATCAGAAAGATGACAAATTTTGTTATCCCACGACGTTTTAAGAACTGTCCAATGCCCTATTTCACTATGGAGCTTGTAAGAGTTTATTTTTGTTTTAGCTATGCTAATTTTCTTCTTTATGCTAGCTATAAAAAATATATTTTTTGTATTCTAGATTAGGGATAATGACCTCTTTATAGTATCTTAATATTATCTTATTCTCTAATTCTTTATCGCACCACAATTTCTCCTTAAATTTAGATCTGAGAGATATTTTTAATGGTATCAAGATAATGTGGAGCACCATGTATAAGAGATACATAGCATGGAGAGGACCTCTAGATATTATTACGTAATTTTTTCTAACAACCCTTATCACCTAACATCTTTAATGAATTGAGTTCAGTAGCTAAGTGAACTCAATTGACTTGACTTACTTACGTGTTGCTTCCACTACTCGCTTTAGTGATGCTTGCAATATTTTGCAAAGTGATCTCCTCCTTTATTCTCCAATGGTTTAACCAAGATTTGACATCTTTACATGTCAATCCCTCTTAAGCCACAAGTGGTTTTGAATGGAATTTAAACTGATCCTAGGAGGCCTCTTGTCTTTCTTATTAGTTGTCTTGTGCTTGTACATTAAGTACCTGATCATGAGCATACTCAAATTTTATGAAATGGTATACAATTACAATATATTACATAATTATATTACCATGATTTTTAGAAAAATACTTTTAGAGATTGGTCAATATCATATAAAATTTCTTCAATTTATGTGTTAAATTTGAGGATGTTTATTTAATAAATATATTAGAATGAAAAATAAATTTGGATTAACAACTTTACACTCTACAAACTTAGAAACACCATTAACATAATTATGAAATGAAGATGATGATGATTACGAAGAAGAAGTTGTTGTAATTTATCCATCAATGCGTTGGTTTGATGTGCCTATGCGCATAGGCACATCCTAACAAAACATAAAGATCATAATTATAATTTAATTATAATTTAAGATGATACTAATATTTATAAAAAAATTACCATGTCATTAAATTTAATATAATTTTAATTTGGATTGCATCATAATAGTAAGAATAGAAATGTATGATAATATAAAGTTTATATATATTAATAGATAATAAAAATATTATTGAAATGTTTTATATTTTTTTTTCCAGGTTATAGAGTTCGTGGTACTGTTGAGATCATTTCCCATTTTTGGGTTTTCCTTCCCCGTTCTATCTTCCCAATTCATTTTTTCCATTTCTTTTCTCTCTTCTACATCTCCCATTGATTCCCTCTTTCTTATATCCTTTCTTCTCTCCCTTTCTAGTTACCATACTTAGTCATATTTCAAAAATCGGTGGGTTCGCGGGTTGGCAGACCTTCATCTCCATCCACTTTCCTATGTCATAATTCTGACCGACCTCCTTGCTACATTACACTTAGCCATTTTTTCAATCTTCACGGGTTCGCAGGTTCAAGCCTTCATCCTCCAAGTTCTGTGATCTCCACTTCGCACCCAAATTTTCGTGATCTACATTTTGACCATCAGATTTGTCAGGGGTGTTGAGCCCCTAAGTAATTTATCTCTTCTACATGCAAGTCTGACCAACCACCTTTCCAAACTTAACATATTTTTGATCATCCATAACCGCGGGTTCGCGAGTTCATGAAAAGCTCCATATTCCAAATTTCTCTCGTTCGTCCCCACCATTTTCTGGATTTTCCCAATATGCATTAAGTGTTGTTTAATGCTAACAAATGTTGTGCAGGCTCCAAAATCATCATCATTAATGGTGAAAAAATCGAGGAATTAATCATTAAATTGCATTAATTCTCCATTTGTCAAGGGATTATATTATCATCATCTCTACGAAAAGGTTTATTTCAAGTTATTGTCCAGCTGAAGAAATGATCCCGTCAACCTATGGAAATAGCAACTAGACAACATTTTTGTGGTGATATTTTAAATATCTTTGGTCATGAAGACATGAAATTCCAGTGGTCAAGAGCATATTCATATTATTCCTCTCCTCCTGCAAAGAAAGACGTAATTTGAGCATCCATAATCACTCGCGTAGGGTGTGTTCCTGAGGTTTTTGATTGTAAAGAACTTGTTGCATGGTGCGTGGAGAAGTACATTCCAAGCCAGGGATTTATAAAACTCCAAGATCATTCTCTGATTTCCCTTTCATCTCAAGTTTTTCACAAGATTTTGAATCTCCCAGAGTTGACGCTTATCTTCAAAGGAGAAGACTACAGAGATTTTTTGAAGAAACATAACAATGGGATTGACCTCTTGACTGAATATGTGGATAATCCTGTGTCTATTCCAGAAGACATAACTAGGATCCAGATAGAGTCTTTTAAAAACCCCTATTGAGAAATTTTATGGCATAGTTGAATATAATGAAGAAGAAATAGACAATTGGTTGGTTGACTATTCCGTGAAAAATCAAGCTATTGAGGAGGCAATACATGGAATTTCTCATGACTTAAGAGACTTGGAAGGTGAATTATTCAATATTAAAATAAGGCATGAAATAAATGTTGCACCAATGAAAAACTACATTGAAGATTGGTTTAAAAAGGCAACTGATAAATTAACCAAAGAAGGCCAAGAAGTAGCATTTGAGACGGTTCCTATAACCGTCAATGATGACAATAAAATGACAACATAAATAAAGTGAACGAGAGAGAGAGAGAGAGAGACCATCATAGTAAGTTTATGCTAATCAGATCGTGCTTTCTTTATCAGTTTTTCATCCAGATACTCTGCTTCTTTGACTAGAAAGGTTTAACCGAAATCTGATAACTTCTTCATGTCTTTTTTCCAGGTCTTTCTACTCTGTCATCGCCACCATATTATTTACACAACTTTCTTCTTGTATATATTTGTTTTATGGTGCGTGGGAGCCCCAATCACAATCCTAAGGACAAACACATTTAAATTTCAAGACTTTGTAACAAACTCTATATTTTTTTAGAAATCCCAAGAGAACTATTTTGGGATCGGTTTTGATTGTATTTTATAACTTTGATTTTTGAGTATAAAATATTTGAGATTGATCTATCATTATATTTATTTGAGCTCCCCGTGTGTTTACTCTATTAAAGTTCTCTTATGCGTGCATACCATCTTCTTTTATTTTATGTTATCATAAATCTTTAGTTTAACTATGATGGATGTGATGAAATTTTGTTTATCTTTTTCAAATATGTGATGTGTGAGGTTCCTGGTCATCTCTCATGAACTCTCTTTAAAAACAAAACTTTTATTTTACTACAATCTTTATATTTCTTTTAATATCACAACGAAATTTCTCAAAGTCTTATATTATTTTAAAAATCTAGAATTCCAAGAAAATATTGAAACAAAGAGGAGTACCTATTGATGCTTGAATCCGTTAGGACCGAAATGGAAACCTCACGAGGATGTAAATCCCTTTGCGTTTTTATAGAGGTGGTACTCCTCTTTAGATTTTCTTGGGATTTCTATATATATTCAAAATGTGGGACTTGACATAAGTCTGTTGCAGTAATTCAAAGTAACATAAATATTACGAGAAAATAGAAGGAAAACATTTTTGTTTTATTTTTAAAGAAAGTTCCTAAGAAAGGACCAGGAATCAGACACTTCACACATTTAAAGTAAATAAACAAAATTTCCTCACAACCATCATAGTTTAATATAAATATTTATGATCACATAAAATAAAAAGAAGATGTTCTCCATGCATAAGAGAACTTTAACATAGTGGAGACATGGACAACTCAAATAAAGATAATGATAGATCAACCTCGAATACTTTATATTATGAAATACAGGGTTACAAAGCACAATCAATATTGTTCCCAAAGTATCTCCCTTGAAATTAAAAAAAAAATATATAGTTTGTTACATATTCCTTGAAATTTTAAATGTGTTTGTCTTATAGACTAGGGTTGGGGGGTCCGCTGACCATAAAGAAAATAAATACAAGAAATAAGATTTTAGAAGGAAGACGGTGGGCGGTAGAAGAACATCAAGACCCGATAAGAAGAAAAGATGAGTTATCAGTCTTCGATTAAACCTTTCTAGTGAAAGAGGTGGAATAACTGGATGCAGGACTTGATAAAGAAAAAGAAGGATATGATCAAAATAACTTACCATGATGGTCTCTCTCACAATCCCTTTTTCACTTGTTTGATGTTGTCCTTTTATTGTATTCATTGATGGTTACAGGAACCATCTCAACTGTTTCTTTCCCTTTTTAATAAAAGTTTTTAAATAAACTTTTATTTTCACAATTTAATTAATTTCCCATTAAAATAGGACGACTGTAATTTAATTTATGGAAGTTAAAACCAACTTTTTAACCATGTAAACTAATTCTTATTTTCTCTTCATTGTCTCATATTTCCAATGATATAAATTTTGTGCAAATCCATCACTCGGATCTCAAGATACGAGCTCGCGAAGTTGAGTTGTCATGCAGGCGCATTAAAAATGCAGTTGAATGATATTTTAATTTTTGAGAAAAATGTATCAACTTTCAGAACTTGAGACCTATAACATCATATTCTACAACGAAATACCGTTCCAACAGTATAATTTTTCTGCAAACAGAGGTCATAATCTTAAGATAAAGCCTTTGCAAGATTGTGACTCAACCATCGTCGATCAAGTTTTATTGGTAAATGTGGACCATTGATTTAATTTTGACCTCCTTTGTTGAATTTCAACTTTTCTTCATTATTCTTAGCCCACATGTATGAGAATAAAATATTCTTAGTGGTATATAATGTTAAGTGTAACATACACTTGCCAAGAAATAAAGAATAGAGGAGACTATGGAGCTTGGAGGATTCAACCCTTGGAAAATTGTTGAACATAATAATAATTTTGCATGCCCAGTCAACCACCAATATGCCCAGTCAGAAATGATGAGTCACCCAACCAAATTTTTCCACATGTCATCACTCGGTAGGCCAACAATATGCCATATGTCATCCAATAAAATCACCCCATGTGTCACTTTTTGTATGTTTCCATGTGTCTCTATTAATTAGTTTCCATGTGGCACCATCCATTTAACTTTCATGTAGATGTATCTCATTGGTTAATAAAGTGCCATGTGTCACTTGTAGATGTTCCTCATAGAACTTAGGATAGGAAAAATATAAAATAATATGGCAGGTTCATGGGTTTACGTGAATGCAGAGGTAGGTGAGGAAATCACCATGAACCCACAATAATACATACTAAGGAATGAGTGTGAAAACTTCTAAGTGTAGGTGAAATGGAGATGAGAGGTAAATAGTTGTAAAATATTTTGAGTCTTGAGAATCGATCGGATAGACTCATATAACATGAAATAAACATCACCAACTTCACCAACCTGTGAACCTGTGAACCCGCGGTAACTCATATATTTGGCTAAGTGTTGGAGAAGTTACATAGTAAAGAGTAGTAAAAAGAGTTGTGTGCATTATGAAGGTGGTGGAAGTCAAAGTGAAATGTGAGGGTAGCGGAGATAAAACATACTCTTAGGAAATATCACCAACCCGCGAACCCTCGGTAAGCCATAGTAAATAAGACTAAGTCTGGAAAGTATATAATGGATCACGTGAAATATGGAAAATATGAAAAATTAAAAGAAATTTATGGGAAATAAAGGAATTATGTGAAATTTGGGAAAGGAAAAAAGGAAAAGGAAATAAATGGAAAAATGGGATAGTGAAAATGGAAAGGAAAATAAAAAGAAATGGGAAAATAAAGGAAAAGGGAAATGAATGTGAACGTGGAAAGGAATAAGGAAAAATGGCTAAGTGTGGAAAATGGTAAGGAGAATATGAAAATAATGAGACAATGGGAAAAATGACTAAGTATAAAATGTGAGAATGAATAGAGGTGAAGGGAAATGAGAGGAGAGAACATGTCACTTAGAACACTTTTCATATTTCTTCTTGTAATACCTCCATTAGATTTTTGGACAAAAGTATGCGTATCTTGTTCATGGAGACTCTGATTTTGATTTCGTGAAATGCACGACGAAGCTGATACCGAGGGATATACAATGAACATATAATAGTTCAAAAATATTCATCTTCCAATATCATTTTTTTATTATTATTCCAGAAGTGGAAACATATAGGTGACCAAATTTTGGTCAATAATTGGCTCCAACTGCGGGACAGTGACCCCCTGTGGGTTGATGAGAATACCAGAATCTTAAGACCAATTGCCTTCTCCATTGGTCTATGGAGTCATCTTCAAAATGAACTCTTGTAACTCTTCTTATTTCATGGAGTTACCTTCAAGTTTGATTGCCTTATTATGCAAAACTGAATTGAAGAAAAAAAAAATATACATACATGATCTACCTACCCTAACTTACTTGAAAGAAAGGGGAACCTTAGGTATAGGAATATTTCCAATGGAGCCATTCGAGCATCCAATTGAATTTTGAAATGGGCTCCAACATTAAGAAAAATATTGGGGTTACTACCAATAAATCAGGAGCATGGAAATCAGGAGTATGCCCAAAATGTACCACAATGGGATCGAGCAATGTGTCTAGAAGATTTGTTTGCATTGGAAGGATGACAATACATTCGAACTAATATTAAATATAATCTACTCTTGGCTTCCCCAGAGTGCTTCTATCTTCAATCAAATGAGAATTTTCTTTCTTGAAAACATTTTTTTTTTCCACATTCAAGATTATTGTTTCAATGGCAATGTCTTGGCAATGTTCTTCTTCTATGCAATGGCTATCTTCTTTGTTCTCAAAATTGTTTTCTTCCATCAATTCTTCTTTATTCTGGTTGGATTAGTCTTGCATATTTGGTGGAGACTCTTTAATTTCTTCCTCATATGGAGTATATGAGATGCTGATATCCTTTTCTTTATTTACAACCACTTTCAAGGTTCTTGATTCATCAAAAATCTCTTGAAAATAATATTCTTTCTTATAAAGGTGATCTTGCTCATCATTCTTCTCAAGATTCATTTCTTCCATCAATTCCTCTTGCTGCAATTTCTCTTGTGATGTTTCATCATCTATTACAAGGATGAAATATTCTTGTATATTTGGTGGAGGCTTCTTAATTTCATTATCAAATTTGCTGCTTGAAATATCTTCATATGGAGTATTTGGAGGCTGGAAGTTTCTTCTTGTAATTTGAAAGTTTCATCTTTGTGTTCAACAACATGACTTGAATTAAAAATTTCATCCACTCTTTGATTAGATTCTTCTTCAAAATTGGGCATTAATGAACTATACCATTCAAGGGCATCCTCTCGTAGAGTTTGTAGGAATAATCTACATGTATCATTGTCTTCAGTGAGGTTGAAATCATAACATGTACCTTTAAAATTAATCAAGTGTTGCTATGCATCTTCTGAAGCATCCCCAAAGAATGTAGAAAAAAATTCAATAGGAATATTGGGCATTTGAAAGTCTACTTCTGGTAGATTTAAAGGGGTATTATGAAATCACCTCTTCCTTTGAGTATTTCTCCCTTTTATCGAATCTTGCAAATCCATTGATGGGATTGATGAAGAATATAAAGAAGCATTATGAAATGAATGAAACCCTTCATTTTGAATTTTTTCAATGAAGTTTCTAGGGAGTTCATTCCCCCATATCTTTGGTGCTTCTTGTTTCCTTTTGAAATCACAAAAAAAGTGAGCCATGCTTAAAATAAGCAACAATTTTCTTGAATCTTCTTCTTGGAATTTTGAACCATGGATATTTCTGGTTCCTCAAACATCTTGAAAATAAATCATTCCCCAATATGGTCGCCAAAAATGTTGATTCTTGAACTTGTTAGGACCAAAACGGAAACCTCACGAGGATGTAAATCCCCTTGCATTTTTATAGAGGTGGTATTCCTCTTTAGATTTTCTTGGGATTTCTATATATATTCAAAATGTGGGACTTGACATAAGTCTATTGCAGTAATTCAAAGTAACATAAATATTGCAAGAAAATAAAAGGATTTTTTTTTTTGTTTTCTTTTTAAAGAAAGTTTATGAGAAAGGACCATGAATCACACACTTCACACATTTAAAGTAAATAAACAAAATTTACTCACAACCATCATAGTTTAAGATAAAGATTTATGATCACATAAAATAAAAATAAGATGATCCACATGCATAAGCGAACTTTAACATAGTGGACACATGGGTAGCTCAAATAAAGATAATGATAGATCAACCTCAAATACTTTATATTATGAAAAACAGGGTTACAAAGAACAATCAAGATTGTTCCCAAAGTAGTTCTTTTGAAATTTCTAAAAAATATATAGTATGTTACATATTCTTTGAAATTTTAAATGTGTTTGTCTTAAAGACTGGGATTGGGGCTTCCGCGGACCATAAAGAAAATAAATACAAGAAATAATATTTTATAAGGAAGACAACAGGCGATAGAAGAACAACAAGACCTGGTAAGAAGAAAATAAGAGTTATTAGTCTTTGGTTAAAACTTTCTAGTGAAAGAGGTTGAATAACTGGATGAAGGACTTGATAAAGAAAAAGAAGGATATGATCAACATAACTTACTATGATGGTCTCTCTCACAATCCATTTTTCACTTACTTGTTTTTGTCCTTTTATTGTCTTCATTAACAGTTACAGGAACCATCTCAACTGTTTCTTTCCCTTTTTAATAAAATTTTTTAAATAAACTTTCATTTTTATAATTTAATTAATTGCCCATTAAAATAGGACGACTGTAATTTAATTTTCTGGAAGTGAAAACCAAGTTTTTAACCATGTAAACCACTTTTTATGTGCTCTTCATTGTCTCAACTTTACAATGATATACATTTTGTGAAAATCCATCGCTCAGATCTCAAGATATGAGCTCGTGAAGTTGAGTTGTCATGCAGGCCCATTAAAAATACATCTAACTAGTATTTTAATTTTTGAGAAAAATATATCAACTTTTAGAACTTGAAACCTGTACCATCATATTCTATGTCGAAATATCTTCCAACGGTATAAATTGTGTTTCAAACGGAGGTCGTAATCTCAAGATATAGCCTTTGCAAGATCGTGACTCAACCACCGTTGATCAAGTTTGATTGGTAAATGTGGACCCTTTATTTAATTTCGACCTCCTCTATTGAATTTCTAATTTTATTCATTATTCTTAGCCCACATGTATGAGAATAATAGTCTTAGTGGTATATAATGTTAAGTGTAACATACACTTGACAAGAAATAAAGAAGAGAGGAGACTATAGAGCTTGGAGGATTTGACCCTTGGAAAATTGTTGAATATAATAATAATTTTGCATGCCCATTCAACCACCAATATGCCCAGTCAACAATGATGAGTCACCCAACCAAATGTTGCCACATGTCATCACTCGGTAGGCCAACAATTTACCAATAAGAATCTGCCATATGTCATCCAATAAAATCATGCCATGTCTCACTTTTTGTATGCTGCCACATGTCTCCATTAATTAGTTTCCATGTGGCACCATCCTTTTCACTGTCATGTGGATGTATCTCATTGGTTAATAAAGTGCCATGTGTATGTATCTCATTGGTTAATAAAGTTCCATGTGTCACTTGGAGATGTTCCTCATAGAACTTAGGATAGGAAAAATATAAAATAATATGGCAGGTTCACAAGTTTACGTGAATGCTAGTTAGGTGAGGAAATCACCACGGACCCGCGGTAATACATAGTAAGGAAAGAGTGTGAAAAATTGTAAGTGTAGGTGAAGTGAAGAGGAGAGGTAAATAGTTGTAAAATATTCTAAGTCTTTAGAATCGGTCGGACGGAATCATATAACATGAAATAAACATCACCAACCCTCATCAACCCACGAACCCGTGAACCCGAGGTAACTCATATATTTGGCTAAGTGTTGGAGAAGTTACATAGTAAAGAGTAGTAAAAAGAGTTGTGTGCATTATAAAGGTGGCGGAATTCAAAGTGCATTGTGAGGGTAGCTGAGATAAAACATACTCTTAGGAAATATCACCAACCCGCAAACTCGTGGTAATCCATAGTAAATAAGACTGAGTATGGAAAGTATATAATGGATCACGTGAAACATGGAAATAAATAGGGAAAATATGAAAAATGAAAAGACATATATGGGAAATAAAGGAATTGCGTGAAATTTGGGAAAGGAAAAAAGGAAAAGGAAATAAATGGAAAGATGGGATAATGAAAATAGAAAGGAAAATAAAAATAAATGGGAAAATATAGGAAAAGGGAAATGAATGTGAACGTGGAAAGGAATAAGTAAAAATGTCAAAGTGTGGAAAATGGTAAGGGGAATATGAAATTAATGAGACAATGGGAAAAATGACTAAGTATAAAATGAGAGAATGAATAGAGGTGAAGGGAAAGGAGAGGAGAGAACTTGTCACTTAGAACACTTTTCATATTTCTTCTTGTAATACCTCCATTGGACTTCTAGACAATAGTATGCGTATTTTGTTCATGGAGACTCCGATTTTGATTCTGTAAATGCATGGTGAAGCTGATACTGAGGGCTATGCAATGAAAATATAATAGTTCAAAAATATTCATATTCCAATATCATGTTTTTTTATTATTATTCCAGGAGTGGGAACATATAAGTGACCAAATTTTGGTCAACAAAACCACCTCTATAAAAACGCAGGGGGTTTTGTATCCCCGTGAGGTTGTCGTTTCGGTCCTAACAGATTCAAGCATCAAAAATTTTGGCAACCATAATAGGGATTGCATTGAATATTTAAATCTGGTTTCATTTTTTAAATATGCATGAATTTTCCCCAGGCTGATCATCCCCACCTGGAAATTGGATTAAATAATCAGTGAAGCATACTACATCAGTTATATAATCTGGTAATAACAACAACCGAGACCAGAGAAGAATTGGAAATATCTTGGCAAACCTTGGTCCAAGAAAATAAAGAGAAATCCTCCATAGACAGATGAGAGATGAGCGACAAGACCGAATAAACGAAATACTAGCTCGAGCAACACAAGAACAAGGTCAGGATTGAAGTTGGACAAATACAAGGGACCCATTACCAGAAGTAAAAGAAAGCAAATCTGTATTCTAAGAAGTGGAAAACATATTCATGAAATATCTTTGGACATGGTAGAAATAAATGAACAACCACGAGAAGAACCACCAAGACAACCTCATGAAGAAAGAAAAGGAAGTGGAGGTGGTGGTGGTAAAAATCAAGAAGACCTAATATTTGGAAACTGAAGAATATTAAGAAATTCCCTGATGCAGGAGCATCGCCAACAACAAGCGAGCGTGGGACAAAATGCCAATGCATTTTGGCACATGATGAATTGTTTGAAATGTTTTGAAGTTCGATACGCCAAACGTAAATGAAACAATTAAGAAAGAGCATACTTGTAGATTGTAATCAGACCTTGAGCGTGTCGCTCTCGTTTGAAGGACTAAGAGGCATTTATGCTAGTAAATGTAAGTAGGTAGCTTTGAATTCTTAGATTAGACAGTTTTAGGAGCCAGAGGGAAAAAAGATATAGACATCCTCACTTGTATCATTGTAACATTAGCAACATAATCAATAGAGCATAGAGAAGAAGAAACAAAGAGCTGTGTAGAAAAACCCATGTACAAAAGTTCTGGATTAATACAAAGATTTTTAGTTCAGACTCATGGTGTCCAATTGCTTTCTGTGTTGTACATGCTGATTGATATATGATTGTTTTACTCTTTCTGTTATATATTTGCTTTTATGCCATGTATGTATGATTTCGTGTTAAGCATTCGAAGTCTAAGAGAGTAAAGAATGAGTTTCAATTGTTTCTCTGTCTGAGCAAGAGTTTTCCTGCAAGGAGTGCAGTGAAATTTTCTGCAAGGTGTGCATTGACAGAAGTCAGAATTCGTCTCTGCAAGCTTAGGAGGGATAACATTGTTCTCATTCTCGCAGAAGTGAAATTTAGGCACAAGAGCCATGCAAAGAGTGCGCAAGCCGAGTGAAGTCTCAGAGTTACAACCTGAGAGAAACTGTTGAAAGACTGCTGTCGCAGGGAGTGCGCAGAGTCAAAGAGGTTCAAATACTTGGAGTGTATTTGAAGAAGTGCCGCAAGGAGTGCGCGTAGGAATTTTCCCCAAAGGACTTGAGGATTTTTCAATCAAGCTCAAGAGGGCTAGTGTCTTGAAGTGTTGGAAGAAGGCGCAGCGACGTTGATTTGCTGGTGGACAAGTTTCGTGAAAGCATACTTGTTCATTTTGTAGGGGTGTTAAGAAGGAATTAGATGATCAGAATTCTCTGTAGAGAATTCGCGAAGTCCCAAGGGCTGTCAGATCTTGCAGAGGAGCAAGAAGGTTACGATGGGTGTTTTTTCTACGTGCAAGCTCAGGAGAAATCGGGCCATGGGATTTGAACCAACAGGGGCCATTGGATCACTCACGAAATCCCATTTTGGGGTTTCGTGACTTGGAGAACTGAAAGCCTTGCCTCAAGATTCGCAAGGTCACGAAAGGCGAAGTCCCGAAGGGGCAAAAGGGTTTATGTGGGACAGTTATTGGTGAAGCACATTGAGACTCAGTATTTTGGGGTTTCGTGGGTTGAAGAGCTGAAAGTTCAGAATCAGGATTCACGAAGTCGCGAAGTCCAAAACTCCGAAAGGCGGGAAGTTCCTCGTGGGACCCATGTTGACGACATGTCGGAATTTCGGCATTTCGGCGTATCAGTGGATGGGAAGTCGAGACTTTTGTCCCGAAAGTCTAGAAGTTGTGAGTAGTGAAGTCACAAGAGAATCAAAGTCATCCATCTGAAGAGGACAGGTGGTAGAGATCGAAGGATCTTGCGAACTCGAAGGTTCGCCAGGTGAGAGCCCAAAATCTTGGGTGCTCCAAGTCGCGAGTGGAGAAATCGTGAGGAGTGAGGATTTTCATCGGATCCAAGTCACGGGAGGACCGTTGGATCGGGAACCCCATCGCATTTCATGCATTCGGGGGTTTGGAGGTTGAAAGGAGTTGTTTTCGACAACAGAAGTTGCGAAGTGCCGAGAGCCGAGGCACGAGTGTGGACGCATGGCAGAACCTCAAGGTGGGCCTGGGGAAATAGACAGGTGGACACATGTCACCTATTGGAAGGAGTCAACACCTCATTGACCTCTCACGTCTCAGGGATTCGTGAGATAAGAGCACAAGAGTTCAACCTTTGAACTCATGAAACGACGAGTAGTGAGAGGAGCTAGCGCTTAGCCTAACCAGTAGTCGCGCGAGGAAGGCATTGACAGGGGAAGAGCTATACNCGAGATTAGAAAGGAAGAGTCAGGAGTCTCGACTCACGAACTCGCGAGTTGCAATTTGCGACAAACATCTTTTGGGTGAGGCCTTGGTCATAGTGCTGTGGTCGCACGGAGAATTGGAGCTCACGCCTAGTGCTGTTTGCACAAGGGAGATTCCGAAAGGACCTGTGGATCTATCGAATTGAGATTGCAGCGAGGAATCGAAAGAGCTGATCCGGATCAAGGGAGAATCTAAACGATCCTGAGAGCAGATCTCGGCCCGAGGGCCGATAGGTCTACGTCAGTGTGGTATCAGAGATTGACTATGTTTGTATACTTCAGACAGGGAAAGAGAGAAAGGAATCTCAGCCATGCCACCGAGAAGAAGAGACAGAAAAACACCTGATCTGCTAGAGGATAGGGAGGTGTCAAGAGAAAGGGGAAGGCAGGTGCCAAATCCAGCCATGGAAAGAGATATACATGACCTACGCGCCAGATTTGTGGACATGGAAATAAAACAGAGGCGCATAGCTGGTGCTAGGGATCTCAGTGATTCCGAAAGTGAATATGAAGCTAGACATGAAGGAGAAGAGGTCACAAAAGAAGATGTATCAAATGAACGCTTGATTAGGGCTATTGCAAGAATGGGTGCTAGAGTAAAAATGGATATTCCAGTATATGAAGGAAACCTGGATGCTGAAGAGATTCTAGACTGGATTAGAGCTCTGGACACATATTTTGACTATGAAGATGTCGAGGAAGACAAAAAGGTCAAACATGATGTCACAAGATTGAAAGGACATGCAACATTGTGGTGGGATGAGGTACAAGCTGACAGACATTGCAAAGGCAAGTAGAAAATCAAGAGTTGGGATAGGATGATCGCGAAGATGAAGGCGAAATTCATCCCCAGGGATAACCAAATTACTTTGTTTCATAGAATGCAAAATTTGAGACAGAAGATGATGACATTGAAGGAGTACATTGAAGAATTCTATAGGCTGAACATCAGGGCAGGTCATCGCGAAAGTGATGATGAAAAGGTTTCTAGGTATATGAATGGTCTGAGATATGACATTCAGGATGAGATGAGCATGATGACCATCTGAACGGTGGAAGATTCTTATCAGATGGCTCTTAAAGCTGAAGAGAAGCTGAGCCGAAAACAAGGTCAAAGAGATCGAGGTAGAAGTCATCCCAGAGGCAAATCAATTGCCCAGGATAGAAATCAGAAACCCAAGGAAGAGTGGAAGAAACCTCAGACTCAAACTGAGAGAGGTGGAAGCTCATAGAGAGGGAAACATACCGAACAGAGAGGTCAGTGTGCTGATGGAAACATTTTTCCTCGTACCAGAGGTAGAGGAAGAGGAAGAGGTGGAGTGGTGAAATGCTTCACATGTGGAAAGGTCGGACATAAATCTTATGACTGTCCAGATAAGAAGAAAGAAGGTGATGAAACTCACATTGCCTAAGCACAGAGGTGAAATGTTGAGGTAGAGGATGTTGAAGGCGGAAGATCGTTGATGATGCGAAAAGTTCTCTTAACACCAGAGAAGAAGGTGGAGAGTTCGGTCTAAAGGAACAATGTTTTTCAGACTGCTTGCAAAACCAAGGATAGGGTATGCAAAGTCATTGTGGATAGTGTTAGCACAGATAATCTCTTTTCTACAGAGATGGTAGAAAAACTGGAGCTGGAGATGATTGAACATCCGAGCCCATACAGAGTTTTGTGGCTACAAAAAGGACATCAGGTAAATGTCACTAAACAATGTTTAGTTGAGTTTAAAATAGGTGGATATAAAGATGAAATACTCTGTGATGTCATTCCCATGGATGTTTGTCATCTATTGCTGGGTAGACCGTGGCAATATGACATAAATGTGATTCATGACGGGAGGAAGAACACA
>SNQJ01S0156017.1:0-13472 GCA_010110895.2 Picea sitchensis | reverse complement strand
TTTTTTTTCGAAGATTGATTTGAAAAGTGGATATCACCGGATTTGTATGAGAGAAGGTGATGAATGGAAGACAACCTTCAAGACTAACGAAGGGTTGTATGAATGGATTGTTATGCCATTTGGCTTAACGAACGCACCAAGTACTTTCATGAGGTTGATGAATGAAGTCCTGAAGGATTTCATCGGAAAATTTGTCATTGTGTATCTGGATGACATACTGATTTTCAGTAAAATAGAGGCAGAGCATCTGAAACATTTGGCTACAGTAATGAAGAGGCTACAACAAGAGAAGTTGCTGATAAACATGAAGAAATCCTCGTTCATGAAGACAGAGCTCATTTATTTGGGTTTTGTTATTTCTGTAGATAAGTTGAGGATGGACCCAGATAAAGTGGAGGTAATTAAGAATTGGCCATCACCGAAGAGTATATTTGAGGTGAGAAGTTTTCACGGATTGGCTAGTTTCTACCGGAAGTTCATCAGGAATTTCAGTGGAATTAGTGAACCGATGATGGACACAATGAATAAGAGACACAAGTATTTTCACTGGACAGAAGAGGTTGAGAAAAGTTTTAATTTGTTGAAGAAGAAAATCATGGAACAACCAATTTTGGTGTTGCCGGATTTTAAAAAGACATTTTAGGTAAAATGTGATGCAAGTGGATTTGCAATAGGGGCAGTCTTGAGCCAAGAAGACATGCCGATAGCATACTTCAACGAGAAGCTGAATGAAGCAAAAGTGAAATACTTCACGTATGACAAGGAGTTCTATGCTATTATTCAGGCATTGAAGAAATGGAGACACTACTTGATTCCTAAGGAGTTTGTCTTATACAGTGCCAATCATGCTTTGCAATTTGTGACTCAACAGGAGAAGTTGAATCAAAGACATGTTAAATGGGTGGAATACATGCAGAACTTTACTTTTATAACTAAGCATATTTCTGGAACTGCTAACAAAGTTGTTGATGCTTTGAGCATAAAATGTTTGTTGTTGCAGGAGTTCAGAGTCAAAACACTGGGTTTTGATGATCTCAGGGACATGTATAGAGATGATCCAGAAGCATGGAAAAACCGTGCGAGAGATCATGGACAGGAGCCCATGAAAATTTTCAAGCTAGGGAGTATGACGCAGGAGCATCACCAACAACAAGCAAGCGTGGGACAAAACGCCAACGCATTTTGGCACATGATGAATTGTTTGAAATGTTTTGAAGTTCGATACACCAAACGTAAATGAAACAATTAAGAAAGAGTGTACTTGTAGATTGTAATCATACCTTGAGCATCCCACTCTCGTCTGAAGGACTAGGAGGCATTTATGCTAGTAAATGTAAGTAGGTAGCTTTGAATTCTTAGATTAGACAGTTTTAGGAGCCGGAGGGAAAACGGATATAGACACCCTCACTTGTATCATTGTAACATTAGCAGCATAATCAATAGAGAATAGAGAAGAAGACGCAGAGAGCTATGTAGAAAAACCCATGTACAAAAGTTCTGGATTAATACAAAGATTTTTAGTTCAGACTCATGGTGTCCAATTGCTTTCTGTGTTGTACATGCCGATCGATATATGATTGTTTTACTCTTTCTGTTATACATTTGCTTTTATGCCATGTATGTATGATTTCATGTAAATCATTCAAAGTCTAAGAGAGTAAAGAATGAGTTTCAATTGTTTCTCTGTTTGAGCAAGAGTTTTCCTGCAAGGAGTGCAGTGAAATTGTCCGCAAGGTGTGCGTTGACAGAAGTTAGAGTTCGTCTCTGCAAGCTTAGGAGGGATAACGAACTCATGAGTTGCGATTTGCGACAAGCACCTTTTGAGTGAGGCCTTGGTCATAACACTGTGGTCGCACGAATAATTGGAGCTCGCGCCTAGTGCTTTTTTCACAGGGGAGCTTCCGAAAGGACCCGTGGATCTATCGAATTGAGATTCTAGTGAGGAATCGAAAGAACCGATCTGGCTCAAGGGAGAATCTGAATGATCCTGAGAGAAGATCTCGACCCGGGGGCTGATAGGTCTGCGTCATTCCCCCTTAAATATTCGAGGTGAGAAACATGACCTCCCTATTCTCCTTAAGGGATCCTTGAAAGAATTTTCCAGAGACAAAACAATTGATGCCAAAAGACACCTTAATTTATTTCTTGATGTTTGTGATTTTCATCGTGTTGAGTATGACGATGTGATGGTAAGGTTATTTCTTCAAACCTTATCAGGAAGAGCCTATGAATGGTATACAACATTACCCAGTAGGTCAATTGGCTCATTTAATGAGCTCAAAGCCATGTTCTTGACTATGCTCGCTCCTTCAGTTGCATATCATACCCTTCTCATCAATTTCACCCAGATTGGTTTGAGGAAGAATGAGAGAATGTGAGATTTTAATCTTAGGTTCAATAAAACCTTGAGTAATATTCCAAAAGATAAAATACTAATGACCTAGTGATACTCGGTTTTTATAATAATGCGATGCCCCGAAATGTAAAATATGCTATCAGAACATCCCAGATGGATACCTTGGAGAAATCAATGATTAAGGCCACTGATATGGAAGAAATTATGATTGAGATGGGTGTTGACCCTGAAATTATCCTGGGAAAGGTACATAGGCAGCTGGGAGGCCTAAATGTTAATGATCAAGGAAACTCTAGGTCAAGAAAGAATGAAGAGAATAATTCACGACCAACCCAAAATCAAACAATTGGAGGAGGATTTTTTAGGGGAACCATACCAGATGTGAAGGTAGACCCTGTTGCGGCACAAGAAACCAAGCAATGAATTTAAATTTCACAAATGAATAGAACCATTAGGAAAATGTATAATGAGATAACCAGATTAAGAAGGGGGGATAATTATGTAGAAAATATGAGAATGTCGATACAAGAGCAAAGAAGGAACCCTCCCCAAGAAATAGAGTGAGGTTTGAAAACAATGATAATCCACAAAGGAAAAGGGTTCTCAGGCAACCAATCCCAAATGCAGTTGTTCTGGATGATGTATATGATGAGAAAATGGTTAAGCAAGGGAATGATTATTTACGTGATTAAATTTCTGAAACTGTATAGATGGATGGATTCGAGACATCCATGTATGTATTTGAAGAAGGTGACAATAACGTTGACTCACAAGAGAATATTTCACAAAAACGAGCTTTTGTAAATAAAGCCAAGAATAAAAATGATACTGAAAAGGAAAAGGAAAAAGATAAAGAAAATGTGAATGAGAAAAAGGAAAATGAAAATGAGATAGATAGCACTGGAAGAAAGAAGCAACACCTAATGTCAAACCCTACCCAGATGAAATACAATGGTGTAGAGGACTCGAGTAAGCTAAGGATAAATCTTCCTTTCATATATGTGGTAAAGATACATCAACAAAGAGAAAATATTTTAATATTGTTGGATGATCCATCTGGAAAAATGGAGGTTGATTTTATAAGTTCGAAACAAATACATAACACATCAACCATCAAGTTGAGAGGCAAAATCCCACCTTTTTATATTTCGATTGAAAATCATGATGTTGCACTTCATAATTGTTTAGTTGATACTGGTGTGACCAATACTATTATGCCATTGGAAGTCATGGAGGCATTGGGCATGCGCTGCACCAAATATTATGAGATTAGTGAAAGTATATATGCAATTGATTCTAGACAAGTGCCAACTTATAGCGAAATCAAATACTTTTATTCTTGGATCACGACGACTCCCCATATTATTACAGTTTTCAATATTATTGTGGTAGACCTTCCTCTTGCATATGGAGTTGTTTTAGGAAGAGATGATCATCTATGATAAGAGGATACATAATGAACAATGAAATATGCATGATGTTGCTAGATAAAGAAGAAGCAATGATTAAGGTCCCTCATGAACCCATGATACCCATCTCTTTCAAAAAGAATGCTAATGAACCAATGGAAGATTATATAGACGTTGGGATCAGAAACTATGTTATCCTAGACATGGAGCAAATTGAAGACCTAGAGAAAATTCAATATATGGAGAATCAAAAGCATCAGTTTGAAGGTTATTGGGGAATGTCATTTGATGGATCTTGCTCAAGTTCTGGGAGTGGAGTTGGAATTGTCCTTGTAAATCTAGGAAAGATTGTACATCCACATGCTATTGGACTTGAATTTTCATGTACCAATAATGAGACAGAATACGAAACTTTGATTCAGGGAATGAATCTTGCACAAGAAATGAAGATAGAACATCTAATTGTGACTGGTGACTCTGAGCTGGTAATAAATCAAGTTACCCAGAGGTATAATATTAAAAAATAAAGACTCAAGTTATATTTCAAAAGAGTTAATGAATTTATGGAATCCTTCATATCTTTCAACATTTCTTTCATCCCAAGGGACAAAAATAAAAAAGCAGAGTCATTATCTTTGGGGGCTTCACTATCAAACCCATATGATGTTTAGAGAAAAACATCTTTTCAAGTAAGAAGAATATTCCGACCTTTTTTACCTGATAATCATAAATATTTACAAGTATTTGAGAATGATGAAGAATTGGAATTTTTTTTGATGAATGATGATGAAGATGAGGAAAATGACATAATTGTTGTCTTGAGGAATTGTATTCAATCTAAGTCTCTTTTTACAATATACGATCATGCTAAAAACCTCCTGGAAGAAGCATCGCTCCGAAAGGTCCAAGAAACAAGAAAAAATAATATTGGAACTCATAGTTCCCCAAAATACATCAATTTGGGAGTTGATTGCACAATTGAAGAAGTTGATCAATTTGTCGCATTATTTAAATAATATCTTGATGTGTTTGCATGGATTTATGATGATTTGAAGGCATATGATAAAATGATATTTCAACATGTTATTCCCTTGAGAGAAGGGGCATATCCTGTCAAGAAGAAGATAAGAAAAATGAATCCCAAATTAAAACCGTTTGTAAAGGTTGAATTGGAGAAACTAAAGAAGGCTAGAATAATATACCCCATTAGACATTCTGATTGAATTTCAAACCCTATGATAGTAAGAAAAAAGACCAGGGAGATCTAGATGTGTGTAGATTTCAGGCATCTTAACAAATCAAGTGTAAAGGATAATTATCCTTTAACTAACATGGAGTTTCTTATCCAACAATTCATAGGATCATCCTGCATGTCCATGTTAGATGGTTTTTCTGGGTATAATCAAGTCTTGGTTGCTGACAAAGAAAGAACAAAGACAACTTTCATAACACCTTGGGAGACATATTCATATGCTTGGATGCCCTTTAGTTTAAAATATGCAGGGGATACATTTCAAAGGGTTGTGGACCATGCTTTTGAGGGGTTGATAGGAAAATTCATGGTGGATTATTAAGATGAATTAACAATACATCCAAAAACAAGGAGTGATCACATTCATCACCTGAGGAAAGTTTTTGACAGGTGTAGGTTATATGGTGTTTCCTTAAATCCAAAGAAATGTTTATTTTTTGTAACTCAAGGCAAACTATTAGGTCATATTGTGGGCAAGGAAGGAATTTATATAGACCCAGAAAGAATTAAAGATATAAATGAAATCAACCCCCCATCATCTAAGAAGTTAGTTCTATCATTATTTGGCAAGATCAACTTTATACGAATATTTGTCCCTGACTATGCAAGTATTGTGAAGCCGATCAATTTATTGTTGAAAAAGGACCAAAGGTTTGAATGGACCGCAAATACACTAGAATATTTTAATAATATCAAAAAGGAAATCACTACAACTCTAGTCCTCATTAGCCCATATTTTCAAAGAGACTTCATGATTTATTCGTTCACTACAGAAACGATTGTCACATCTATTCTTACTCAGAGAAATAACAAGTGTGAATAATTTCCAATTAGCTTCATGAGCAAGACCCTTCATGATTATGAATTGAGATATTTTGAATTGGAAAAGAAAGCCCTATATCATGTGAAAGCTATGACGCACTTTCAAAATTACATACTAAATTCTCATGTCATTGCGTATGTTCCATCCTCTCCTGTGAAGATGCTTTTAAATCAACAATTGAGAGAAGGAAAATGGGAAAACTGGTTGGCGAAGATTAAAGAATATGATATTGAAATTAAACCTTTGAAGGAAGTCAAAGGACAAGGATTATGTAAGATCATTGCAAATAGTGATTCTTTGGATGAAATTATTTCAAAATCAGTAGGAGAACCCATGGCAGATTTAGAGTGGTATAGAGATTTTGTATTCTACTTCAGGTATCGACAATCTCCAATCACTATGAACCCAAAAAACAAAGAACATTGAAGATGAAGTCGAGTCAATATGTGTTGATTGTTGATATATTGTTTAGGAGGAATTATGATGGTATATTTCTAAGATGTGTTGATGAAAGGAAATCTAAAAAATTGATTAAATAATTCCATGAAGGAATATGTGGTGGGCATTTTTCACCTACTGCCACTGCCAATAATATAATAAGAGATGGGATTTATTGGCCATTAGTTTTTAAAGACTCATATGCTACCATAAAGAAATGTGTATCTTATTGTAACATCCTGCTCTTGCGAGAACATGTTATTGGCTTATTCTTTGAGGACACTTGCGTGCAAGTGATCCGATTATAGTATATGGTTATATGTGTTTCTTATGGATTCTTATGATGATGTGATGGATTATGATTTATGTTGTTTGATATCTATGTATTGAAATATGCTATTGACGAGTTTTCCCTGAGTGTGCAGGACACTTGACAGATTTTGGATGTCGATGGAATCAATGGTCCTCCTGAGACTCCAGATCGAGTAAATGAGTGGATTGTATTGGTTTGAGTATTTTATTCATGCATATGTGACATATGATTAATTATATTTTGATGTTGTTTATGGATCATTAACAATGTTTCATTGATGGATGCAAGATGACGATTGCTTGCTAATATGACTCACATAAGTAGTAAAGGGGCCATGCACATAGACCAGATATTGAGGGAGAGGTGTGGCAGTGTCCTTGTCACATCCTACTAGCACTCTCGTCATGGCTCGAATTGTAGGTTAACGATTACCTAGTTTGAGAGGTCTATGATGCCGCGAGGGAAGACTAAGACAATCGCTCATGAAGATTTCTAAGGGGCACGCAATAAGGCAATGTCCTTATTCCTTAGAAGCCCTTAGTCTCTCAAAAGGTCACCCGAATGCAGTGTTGACTCCTAGGGTTGGAAAACTACCAAAACCATTCAAAGGCAAGTGGCACCCTTGGAGCATGGAGTGTGTCTTGAAGGGCACATCACATAAATAAATATGAGTCAATGAATCTAGGTGGCCTAGAAAACCCTGAGCAAATAATCAACCTTACATCTTGAGCACTGCCGGATCAATCAAATAATTAATTAATTAAGGATTGAATTTATTAACAATAATCCCTATAAGAGTCTAATCCTTTGCAAATAAAATTTAATTACGCCTAAGTCTAAGTTAGTAAGAAGACTAAAAACTAAATTATAAATTAAATAATGAGGGGATGAAGTAAATCAATTTAAGAAATCAAGGAAAATAAAATAAATATTAAGATTGATTTAATACACATATGTGCAAGTAATTACCAAATTGGAATTCAAGGTAAGAATGGAATAAAGTTGAAGGAATGGGTACGCATAGAAAGGAATCTAGAGTCTAGTTAACGCTAGTCTAACTAGGAGAATATTCCTATTTTAAATAAACTTAGATTTAGTAAGGTGCCAGTCATTAATTGGAAATAAGGGGAATAAAGAGACAACTAGGAGTGATTTAAGGAGAGCTTTTAGGAAGGGTGAGGGAAATTGACTTTTATTAAAATAAATTGTCGATTTACTTGTGCAACTAAGGGAAATGGTGAGAAGTGTGTGGGGAAAATAATTCTTAATTAATTATTTAAAAAGTGAATTAATTGTGCAAGTGGGGATGAGTATGGGAAATTCTATAAAACAAAGGGATGAGATGAGAGAGGGAGGACGCTAGTTATGGGCAAGGTTATGCTGTAGAAATTTTGACTGGTTTTACTTGTGAGAGTTGGGATACCCAACTTGAGAGAGAGAGGTAGCTCTACCTTGCAAGGAAAGTTGGGAGATAGAGGAATTTTGGTTGTGTGTGCATGGTCCCTTTGCAGCTTGGGGGGCTAAGGGGAAGAAGAGTACCCATAGCGGTGGATGGGAGGTACCGATGACGTCTCTACGGTTAGCAAGAGGGAGGTTGGGAGGAGTGTCATCGTGGAAGAACATCTACGAATTTCATCTCGCCGAATACAATATTTTTATTTGAAATTGCATTTGTAAAGAGATTTAATTTGTAAATGAGTTTTAACAAGTTCCACAACTATGTGTATTCAGAATATTGATTGATAAGTTCCTTGACGTTTTTGAAAGAAATTTTGGAGATTAATGCCAACTCAATACTCTCACTCAATATTGGAATTTTTTTAGTTGTTCTTTCATTTGCTAATACCCTTGTTAATTATATTGATCGTTGTTAACTAGGTTACCCATAAGAATAACAAATTGATTGTTGGCCTTTCAAAGCCCTTGTGAATATCGAATGCTTCCTCTATGATTTTATAAAAAATTGTATCCTCTCCAATTTATGTCCTCTGCGATTTTATAAAATCGTGCATCCTTTGTTTTTTTTTGACGAAAACGGTTATAGTTTATATTAGGGGGTGGCAAAGCCACAGATTCAGTTACAAAATGGCCCCGAATTTCTTCGGGCCTACAGATCAAAATACTAAATGTCCTCGAATTTCTTCGGGCCTGTCTTTCTGATCCATTCTACTTCTAAAACTGTAGGCTGGTGAGCTGACCTAGTTCCTGTGCTTATTCTAAATTTAATTGCCGGATCTCCAATCACTGTTTCAACATAAGTCTCAGCACTGTTTCAACAAATGACTCAACACTGTTTCGGCAGTTGTTACAGCGGTGTTTCAGCATCAGCAACTGTTCCAACACTGTGTTTCAGCATGTGTAACAGCACTGTGTTTCAGCTGTTACAACACTGTGTTTCAGCAAAGGTTCCAGCTCTGTTTCAACACTATGTTTCAACATCTGTGTTCTAGCATCTGTGTTCCAGCATCTGTGTTCCAGCGTCTGTGTTCTAGCTCTGTTTCAGCACTGTGTTCCAGCTCTATTACAACATTGTGTTTCAGCTTCTGTTCCAACTCTGTTTCAGCACTGTGTTTCAGCATATGTAACAACACTGTGATTCAGCTGTTACAGCACTGTGTTTCAACAAAAGTTCCAGCTCTGTTTCAGCACTGTGTTCCATCATCTGTGTTCCAGCTTTGTTTCAGCACTGTGTTCCAGCTCTATTGCAGCACTGTATTTCAGCATCTGTTCCAGCTCTGTTTCAGCACTGTGTTCAGCTGAATCAAACTGCCTGAGTGCTTATAGAGCCTGCTTAGAAAGACTTTTACAACAATTTCTTCTGCACGGTCTATCATTTGGAAGTGTGCCCGTGAGCTGCGTGGGTTCATGGGATCTCCACATTTTCCATGATGCCATTGACTGACAGCGTTCCAGCATCCAATAGCACGCCTTTGTTGGCTTCTTTATCAGCACTACGATTTAAGTCCCTTAACACATGATAGAATTGATAGGAGTTCAACTTTCTTAAAAGAAGGTGGATTTTATCAAGAAGGTTGTTGAGATTGATGCTTTGGGTAGTTGAGCGCTTGATCATAGCCTGGATTATTATTCTGGAATCACCTATAATTGCCAAATCCTATGTTCTGAGCTTAACTTCCAGTTGCAAACCTTGCCAGAGAGCCAAGGCCTCAGCTCTGTTGTTGGACTCTATACCGAGACCAAGAGCATAATGCGTTGCTATGTATTGTCTGGGATCTTCAATAATGCCCCCTCCCCCAGCCTGGCCTGGGTTCCCCTTCGAGGCCCCATCGAAGTGGAGGATAGGCGTTGTGATTTTGCTTTTCCATTTGGCAAATTCCTTTTCACTTTCCCTGATCTCCCAGCTTTCTTGCATTGGATGACTTCCTTGTTGGCTTTCTGACTCTTGTATATTGAACTGGGCTATCCAGCTCCCCTGTTCTTCATCCAAATTATGAAATTTTACTGTGGGACAGAGGTGAGCAGCTGATTCCCCCAACATTGATTGAATTTTTATGGCAATTCTGTCTTCACTTAATTGGCTGTCTCTGAAAATTCTATGATTTCTCTCTAACCAGAGATTCCATAGAACAAACTTTGGAAGTAATCCCCAAATCCAGAGAGTTTGGTTTCTTTTCTTGTCGGCAAAGGGGAACAGGGATTCCCATTGGAGGAGCAAGCTTATTACATCAGGAGGGAAGTTGGTGGCTGGTTGGGGGCCTGTTACCTTCAACCAGACTTCTTTTGCATAGCTGCAGTTTAGAAGAAGGTGGTCAATTGTTTCTTCTTCATGGAGGCAGAGAGGGTACCGAAAGGGTCCTTCCCAGCCCCTTCTTTGGAGATTCTCCCCCGTTGGGACACCCTTGTGCGCCAAGGTCCAGTTGAAGAGATCTATTTTTGGGAGGGAACGAAATTTCCAGACTGCTTTCCATATTGCTGGATTTGGCATTGCGGTGGGGACTGAGTTGAGGAGATGATAACCCTCTGCTGTGGTATAAGCCCTGGCATTCCTGCCCCAACCTCGATCGTCTTTGCCTGTCTTTTTTGGCGGGGCTTTCCCTTGGAGACACTGCTTGAAAGCCTCCCATTGACTGTTTAGTACAGCTGGCCTATTTGGGACTGCCCACCCTTGCCAGGGGTGAGGCCATTCATCTCCCCAAACTGAAATATCTGAGAGTGTTAAGATGTTCTGGCTGTCCATCCATCTTTTGAGGCCTTGAAGGTCCTGGCGCTGATCTAATGGAGGGTCACGCATTATTGAGTCTGTCCAGATTTTTATTTTCCTTCCATTTCTCGGCACCCAAGTTAGATGGGGTGTGAAGAGGGGGAGCACTTTTTTGCAGAATGCGAAGATGGGAGAGCTTTTCACCTCCTTACATGGGAGTTCTAAACTTCTGTCCCGAGACCCTCGAAAGTATTTCCTCCAGAGCGCTCGTTTTCTCCAAGTGGCTTTGCCGGTGATCATTTTCCAGAGAAGCTTTGCCCCTAACGCCAGATTTTGGGTCCTCGTGTTTTTAAAATTGAGACCTCCTTCCATGTAGGATTTTGTGGTTTTTTCCCAACTAACCAGGTGCATCTTCTTCTTTTCCTGCCTGCCTCCTTCCCACAAGAAACGCCTCTGGAATGCCTCAAGGTTTTGGATAACTGTGGCTGGGGCTAACAAGAGCGAACATTGATAGATGGGGAGGCTAGCCACTACATCCTTTATCAGAACTGTCTTCCCTGCTAAGTTCATCCAGCTGGCCCCCCAGGAAGTGAATTTATTCTTGAGTTTTTCTGCAAGATGGCTCCAGTGGGAAACTCTTGGGGCAGATTTAAAGATTGGGACTCCCAGGTACTTGAAGGCATCCCAGTTTGTGTGCCCCTCCATCCTTAGAACTCTTGTAATTCTCAGCATTTCATTTGGGGTGATGTTCCAGCCATAAATGTTACTTTTGGTCTGATTTATTTCGCTGCCGGAGGCTGCTGCATAGGCGTCCATCTCTTCCTTGAATTTTTTTCCTATGATTGGGCTTGCTCCACCCAGCAGAAGCGTATCATCCGCAAATTGTGCATGATTGATGTCTTTCACCCCTTGTGCTATTCTTAGCCCATGAAGATCTTTATTAATTTGGGAGTGTTCCAGTTGATAGCTGAGGACTGAAGCTTGAAGTGAGTAGAGCAAAGGCGACAGAGGGCAGCCTTGCCTTAGGCCCTTGGAGGCTTTGAAGAAGGCAGTTACCTTCCCATTTACGAGGGGGGCTATCCAAGGAGATCCTATGTAGGCTTTTATCCAGTTTATAAAGTGTAAATTGAATCCAAACTTCTTCATAACTTCGAATAGAAACTTGTGTTTAACTCTATCAAAAGCATTTGTGAGATCTAGTTTAATGACCATACCTTTTTCTTTCCTTAGTACGCTGGAGTGAATCGCTTCTTGAACTAGGATGATGTTGTCGGCGATGTGTCTCCCTTGAACAAAGCCTCCTTGATTTTCAGGAACGATGAGAGGGAGAACTTCCTTAAGGCGGTTGGCTATAACTTTGGCAAGGATTTTATAGCTTGTGTTACATAAAGAGATTGGTCTGAACCTGGTGAAGGAAATCGCTCCTTTTTCTTTTGGGAGGAGTGCCAGAAAGGAAGAGTTAATACTTCCTCCCAGCTTGCTGGCCTTCTATGACTTCTGGATCATTTTGGTTAGGTCCTTTTTAATGATTTCCCAACACTTCTGATAGAATCTGGCAGTGAACCCGTCCGGACCTGGAGCTTTGTCTGGGTTCATTTGGTCAAGGGCCTCCTTTATTTCTTGCCGCGACACCTCTCTTGTCAGCTTGTTGTTAATGTCTTCAGTTATTAGCTTTGGAATTAGCGTGAGTGGGTAGCCTTGCTGGTCTAGATCCATGTCCTTTGGGTCTGTGTAAAGCTTCTCAAAAGTTACGTAAGCTGCGTGTGTAATGCCTTCTGGATCTACAATTGTTTTGCCCTGAACCTGAACTTCCGTCACTGCCTTGTATTGTTTCCTTGCTTCCGCTTGTTTATGAAAGTAGGCTGTGTTGCAGTCTCCTTCTTTCAACCATAAGCTTCTCGACTTTTGCCTCCAATAGTTTTCGTCCATTCTGCAGGCTTGGTGCCATTGCCTTTGAAGGATGTCCTCCTTTTGCAAGACTTCCGGGGTGATCTCCGTCTGTTCCATTCTTAGCTGATGAGCTTCAAGTTGGCTTTGGGCTGCTAGGCGCATTGCTATTGGGCTCGTTTGGCTTTTGGCCCAAGACTTCAACGCATATTTCAGCCTTTTAATTTTTTCCTCCCACACGTAGGATGTTGAACCTTGGATTGCGGTGGCCCATACTTTTGTTACTAGCACTGTGAATCCGTTATCATTTATCCAGTTTGGGCTGAATCTGAAGGGGATGGGCCCCTTGACTTGGTCTTTTTTGATTTCTGGCCAGGTCTCTCACTATTGAGCCACCCCTCTTCTCGTCCTGGGCTAGAGTTACATTTAGATCTCCTCCAATGATGATATTGGTGGGATTGGTTTGCTGGAGGTAGGCCTGCAGGGATTCCCAACAATGTTTTTTTTCCCCCAATAGCCGTGGAGCATAAATATTAAAGATGCTTACCTGACAGCCCGTGTCTTTGTGGTGAAATCTGGTATGAATCCAATGCATGCAGATGTCAGAGCTGAGCAAGTCTATTTTGGAGGCGTCCCACATTATGCAGAGCCCTCCTGAGGCACCCCTTTCATTTCCGGCAACTCCGAGGCTTCCTTTCCATACGTTCGACAGAGTTTTGAGAGCATCTTGCTGGCTCATTTTAGTCTCCTGGAGCAGTAGGATACTTGGTTTTGAGGTTTTGAGAATATCTTTTAACGCTTCTTCCTTCTTTTTGCTTCCCATTCCCCTACA
>SNQJ01S0156016.1:0-11596 GCA_010110895.2 Picea sitchensis | reverse complement strand
ACTTCTTTACTAGCATCCCTCCTTGCTTCAAATACAGTGAGCCAAAGCACTCATTCACCGAGTACTTCTTCCTTCCTGCACTTCCGTCTATCCTCTACATCAATCAACTGTATGCGTGAGAAAATGATGCAAAAATAATCTACCAACTTCTTTACCAACATCCCTCCTTGCTCTAAATACAATGAGCCAATGCACACATTCATTGAGTACTTCATCTTTTCACCACGCTTTTACCTATGCTCCATTTTCATGTGTCATTCACCATGGTTCATAAACCCATGAACCATCACTTCAATTTGTGTGCATATCTCTCTTGCACATGACACTCACTTTATCAACAATTTCATAAGCATGGATCTCAGCATCAAATCACTCTCATTGGACAATTTAGGTCTACCCATCTCTAATACCATGTTAAAAATTGAGAGAGAAATAGCACAACAAATAAACATGCACATAAAGTCAATATGTATCCTAGAAACCCTTAACCGGGAGAACCAACACCTAATAGATATCTATGAACTTTGGCCAAACTATCCAAGCCAAGCCAACACCGACCACTTGAGGATTCTTCCAATGGAGTATCTCAGGCCATTAAATATACTTAATCAATTACAACCCTAATTCTTTTACTATAGTTATATTATAATGTAAAGACACAAATAATCTCAAAATAGCCATGCAAAAATATGCATAGAGTAAAAATAGTCATACAAAAACATGAAAAAAATAAAATAAATAATACAAAAACATTTTTTATAATTAAATATGAATAAGATTGTACTTTATAAACTTTTCAAATTTTCAAATTAGATATTAAATAACAATACATAACATTTTCTACTTCATGAAATCCCACTATTAATTTAATCATCACGTACAATTCTCTTCCATAATAAAATATGGATTTCATATAAAATGTTCAATTTATTTTTAGTGTTTAAAGTTTAGATATTATCTTCTAAGTAAAGCACTTCACATCTTCACAATTCATATTACATAACATATCTATGAAACCAGAATTTTGACACTATAATGAGCCATGAAACATGAAGGTAGTTCTTGACCATAACCAAAGCCCAACAAAGAAACACAAGATTGTAATAGTAAGATATTTAATTAATATATATAGATTACAACTACCCGTTTAAGAAGCTATTTACCTTTATAAAGAAATAATGATTTAAAAAAATTAATATTACAATATTAAACTTGTCATTATTATGTTAAAGGTGTTCTTCAAGGGAAGGATTTTTTGTTTTTAATTGTTTGTGATTGGTTGGTATTTATCATTAGTTTTGCAAATCATGCCCTCCCATTATAATTTTCCAGTAACTTGATCCTTTGACTTTCCACACCATCATGTTCATTGACTTATGCAGTGACACCATATTCACCACCAACTCTTTTTTGATCACCATGGATCATTGATTGAGAAACATAAGAGTGTGGTTAGGTTTCGATGCTGGTATATAAAAAGGTTGTAAAGATGTGTTATTCTCAATTCCTCTTAGCTAAGAGGAGCCTCTTGGCACCATATGGATTGCATTGCATATGGAGTTCTCAGGAATAAATAGGTTGTATAGATTGATATCAATGTCTCTATTGGTATGTATTTCTCACTCTTTGCCTTTTTGTCAATATGTTTCGATGTCTGTATAAAAAAAAATAGAGGCTACCAAATTCTCTATCCTTAGATACAGATATCATGATGTCTCTAATGTCGTGAAATTGAAACTCTTTTAGGGGGAATTCACTATTTAAGAAGAAATATGATTTAAAAGATGCTCGAAGCTTGCTAGGGTTCAAAGGTTGTAAAGATGTGTTATTCTCAATTATTATTAGCTAAGAGGAGCATATGGACTGCATTGCATTTGGAGTGGTAGAGATTGATATCAATGTCTCTATTGGTATGTGTTTCTCACTCTTCAACTTTTTGTCAAACTCTTATTTTTTCCCTTGTATTGGAGTTTGAATTGTAAATTGTTTCCATAAAACTTGTTTATGAAGGGTTACTTCATAGTTTTATCAAGTTAAATTTCAATGGTTTTTGTTATGGAACTTAAGTTCACATATCATTCTACTTAAATTTCTCCACAATAAGTTTAGTGCACATGTATTCCTTAATAATTATAACATTACCAGGGTTTCAACAAGATAAAGACACAAGGAAAAATAATTGTTTAAGTCGATGAAGAGATTCTTGCCAAAATTCGAAAGTCTAAAGCACACCCACTCAACAAAAAAATAAGTTTACAAGCAATTTTTCATTGATTTTCATTCACGTGAAATTTTCATATAATTTTCATTTTCATACATGTTCTCATCCATTTATGTAATTTTAAGAAAATGTAGATGGTGCACATGGTGCCTCACAAGGGCAAATATTTGAACACATCATGTAGTTGTGCTCGTACTCTCCCATCAATAATAGATAAATCTTTGACTTTAAACTAAGAAACATATCCACCAAGACTCAAATCCACAAGGAGGAGTTGGGGGAAAGACAAGTGGATGAGGAAAGGTGGCAGGGGTTTTACAAACACTAATAGTAAATGTCGACCTATCTTGGATGACAAAAAAAGATAGAGGTCTCAAGTGAAATAAATGGTATTCAAGAAAAAAATTCAAATACAGTTGTCTATAATGATTGTTTGAGATAGGAAAATTGTTGTAGCAAGAAAATCACTGAAGTTTAGAATCTTAAAACATCATCATATAAGATTGCACCTTGTAAGCCTTTTCAAGTTTTTAGTTTTAACTTAATGATTTTTTTGTGTTGGGGTCACAAAAGTATAGTTTACCATGAGTTTACCATTCTCACATGATTACAAAATACTATAGCTTTGTTAATATCTCCAAGGCTGTAAAAGAAATAAAAATATTGATTTGCAAAGATGTGTTAATGGACCCAATGCCTTAAATCTATGCACTATCCAATTTAATGTTGGGTATGTGCTATATTCTTTGCACGACCAAACCTAGTGTTTGTGTTGTGTCAGACACATGGAGGAGGGAGGGGGTTTGTGGGCACTTCCTCTGAATTTTGTTTTGGAGGTTTTTGCATCCATTTTTTAGCGGTTTTCACCAAATGGTTTTCTAATTCTGATTAAGGAATTAGGATCGTTGACTAATCCNGTAAGACTTTTCAAGTTTTTAGTTTTAACTTAATGATTTTTTTGTGTTGGGGTCACAAAAGTATAGTTTACCATGAGTTTACCATTCTCACATGATTACAAAATACTATAGCTTTGTTAATATCTCCAAGGCTGTAAAAGAAAGAAAAATATTGATTTGCAAAGATGTGGTAATGGACCCAATGCCTTAAATCTATGCACTATCCAATTTAATGTTGGGTATGTGCTATATTCTTTGCACGACCAAACCTAGTGTTTGTGTTGTGTCAGACACATGGAGGNTAATATATATATAAAAAATGAAGATATATGATGAATAAAAGACTAATGTGTGACTCTAAATAGGTTGTTGGTTTTCTCGGTTTTGGTTTCCAGGGTAAAATATTTGTATAATGTGTGTGTGTGTGTGTGTCATTATATCTTTTTTGTTTTTATTAAGAATCTATTTGCAGTAATTAATTGTGCAAGGTTAAAATGTACATTTGGTATCAAAGTAGTTATTGGCTTTAGGGGGACTCCTTTGTGGTTAGGGGTTTGGATCGAGTTTGTGATAAACATTATAACAATGTGAGGTATGTGGTATCAATTCTTCACGTGAAAAGAAATGGCGAGCAATTCAAAAATATAGATCGAGAAATTTAATGGAATTTTTTTTTAGCTATGCAAACTCAATATGGAAGATTTGTTGGTGGACAAAGATCAGTGGTTCCCTGTGAATCCAGGTATTTCACCTACACGAATGTCAACAAAATACTAGGAAAAGTTGGATCGACAGATGAAGAGCACAATATGATTGCGTCTCTTAGATTCTATATTAGTAAATGTATCCGGGGAAGCTATAAAAAAGTCATTATGGGATAAGTTAGGGGCTTTGTATCAGTCAAAGTCCCTAGTAAACAAACTATTCATGCGGAAGAAGTTGTACAACCCGAGGACGAAAGATGGAGACTTGGTGATAGATCATATGAATTCCTTCAATACTATGGTAAGTAAACTATTATATATTGATATTAATATTTTTTATGAAGATAAGTGTATCGGTTTATTTTTCTCTTTACCAGACACATGGGATAGTTTGGTTGTGGCCATAGGTAGTAATGCAACTATTTTAAGCTTCGATGATGTGGTCTCATCCTTGTTGTTGGAGGATATGAGGTGGAAGAAAATGGAAGGATAGAGAACATATGCATTATTTGGAAGATGATGCTCCTAGGAGAGAAATAGATCTAGTTCCTCAAGTGGGAGATATGAATATAGGGGAAGATCTAATCTCTCGAAAAATTTGTAAAGGTATGCATGAGATGTGTAAAAGAATGGCACTTCAAGAAACAATGTAGATCCAAAAGTGTTGAGATATGGAAGGGATTTGATGATGCTCTTTATAGAAAAGAAAAAACCTTCGTGGAAGGAGGGGATGTGTACTTGGATTCTTCAAGACACATGCAGATCATGAGGCATGACTAGTTGACTTAGTTGCATCCTTTGATATGACTCCTCACAGGGAGTGGTTTTGTGAATATGAAAGGTATGATGGAGGTGATGTTTTCCTAGGTGATGACTCGACAACCAAAATGATAGGACAAGGAAAAGTCATGTTGAATCTCATGGATGGAAGGATTAAAACAATCCCCAGTGTTCTGCACATCCTAGGGTTGGCCAAAAGTTTGATTTCTGTAAGCAAAATGAATGATATAGAGGTAAAAATAGTGTTTGAGAAAGAAACCTACAAGATGGTTCAAGGGGAAATGGTGTTCTTGAAGAGAGCTTGGGTTGGAACCTTGTATACGCTGCTAGAAATAACTATTAGTGATGGGTGCAACAATTCCATTATTCCTAATATTGGATATGAAGAAGAATAAACTCCTACCGTCTCTGGAGAAAAGTCTATGCTATTGCATCAAATATTGGGACATATCGGAGAGAAGGGCATTTGATTACTACATGGTAAAAGTATGGTTGGAGATATGTCTAATTGCTCTTTGGGTTTTCATTTATGTGAACATTGTGTATATGCAAAGCATAATCGGGTAGGATTCCTCTATGGTGCAACGAGGGCAGAGGGAATTTTATAGTTGGTGCACTGTGATGTGTTTGGAATTGTTTCATTTCCATCACTGGGAAAATATGTGTATCGTGTCTCATTTATAGATGAATTCTCAAGGAATACATGGATTTATTTCCTCAGAAAGAAATCTRAAGTCATTGACAAATTCAAATAGTTTAAGGCTCTTGTGGAGAATTTGAAAAATAAGAGAATTAAGGTGTTTAGGAGGATAATGGTGGGGAATTTTGCGAAAATGAATTCTAAGAATTCTATAATAAGTGAAATATAGCAAGGAAGAAGACTAATCCATGCACACCTCAGTAGAATGGAGTTGCAAAAAGGATGAACATGACGCTTATGGAAAAATCAAGGAGCATGCTCAGTGGTGTTAGGTTAGGATAGGAATTCTAGGTAGAGGCAGTGGGTACTAAATGTTACCTGGTCAATCTATTACCCTCATCAATGCTAGACGACAATACTCCACACAAGGTATGGACAGGTAATAAAACCTCTCTTACACATATAAGGGTATTTGGCTATGATTCCTATGTTCATGTTCCAAAGGAAAATAGGAGTTAGTTGAATAAAATGGCTAAAAAGTGTATCTTTATTGGATATAAATATGGTTTGCCATAAACTAAGAACATAGTGTATAGCTGAGATGTGGTATTTATAGAAATCAAAGATTTTGTTGAACAATAAGTCCTACCAAGGGAGGAAGAACTAGAGTAAATAGAGTTTGAGTTAAAGGATAATGAATCAGAGTTTACAAAAGAACAAGAATAATAAGAAGAATATCCTCATACTCAAGTATTAAGGATATCGATTTGGGAAAGAAGGAAACCATAAAGGTATAATCCACCTGATTTCAATTCAAATTTTTCTTTTTTTATTACTGTTGATGATCCTAGAACTGTTGGGGAGGAAGTGGATTCATAGGATGAAAAACTCTAGAAAAAAGGCCATGGTTGAAGAAATGGAAGCCTTGGACAAGAATGAGGCTTAGGATCGAGTGGAGTTTCCAACTGGAAGAAATCCCATTGGAAACAAATGGATATTTAAGAAGAAGTTGAATGCATAATGTAAAGTGGATAAATACAAAGATTGGTCAGTAGCAAAAGGTTATTCCCAGGTAGAGAGAATTGACTTTGGTGAAATTTTATCTCCTGTTGCTAAGCTAACTTCTATAAGATTTATTTTATCTGGTGTTGCTACTTTTGATTGTGAAGTAGAATAGATGGATTTATAATATGTAATATATTTACATTGTTAGAATGATTACATATATTGCACGATAAGTAACGAAAAGGTTGAAAATCGGTTTTAGGGTGTAAATTCCATGGTTGAAGTGATATCATTTCTTCTTCTTCTTCTTCTTTTTTTTTCCTTAGGAAAAAAGAAAGTAATTGTATTAAAGATTACAAAATCACATCAGTAGATGTCTACTGACATTCCTTTCAACATTTCTGCATGAGTACGATCAGAGGGAGTATGATCATATATAGTCTTGAATTATGTATACTATGTTCAACATATTTATACATTTTGATATTCTCAGTTACATCTAAAAAAGAGAGGTGTTTTACAAAACAAAAATTGTATGAAGTGACACTATTGGCATACAAGTCAAGCTATGAACCAAGGAGGATGAAGATGTTCAATGGTCCCTTGTGGACGTTTTTTCCACATTTTCCATATGCCTTTGTCCACTGTCACTCCACTTTTGGAAAACAAGTCTGCTTCATTGTTTTTGTCCCTATATACATGAGAAATGGAAAAAGAGGTGAGAGTGGATATAAGTCTCTTAATTTTTTCTAGGATGGGATAAAGAGAGAAGTTTTGCAGAATGTGTGTGCCCTTGATGATGTTTACAACTAGTAGAGAATCCACAAAAACTTGTAGCTGTGAAATCTGGTTTTCTTGAACAAGGCATAGCATAAGAAGAAGAGTTGTAAATTTACTTTTTTTATTTGTTGCATCGTTGAGGCCAACATAAAAGGAAAGGGAGGATGATTAAGAGAAATGAAGGATGCCTCCCGCTCCCCATTTTTTGGGGAGCCTTGTGTTTCTCCATCAAACAAGGCCTAGGGGATGTTTTTGATGATTTCAAGTTGTGTTGGAGGGGGGGATATGAAGGGGAGGGTGGTTTGGATGGGAGGGACTCAAAGGTTGCAGGGTTGGATAAGGCACATATGAGGGGGGGGATTTACTTCCCTTCGAAGATGACTTTATTCCTTGTGATCCATATGCCCCAACTGACCACTGGGGGGAGGCCTCTGAGCTTCTTTAGATTATGATTTTTCCACCAAGAGTGTAGTGTCTCCTAGATTGAGTCTCCTTCCCAATCCGAGCTGAACTATATGTTGGAATACTAAGAGGGGGGGATGAATAAGTATGAGCCCAATTAGAACTTTTAATCACAATATAAAATCTCTAATAAATATCATGAACATTCAATATATCATCAACACCATAATTCAATGCATAAACATCATATAAACACAATATACCAATATTTTATGTGGAAACCCAATGTGGGAGAAAACCACATAATTATTTTCTTATTTATCAAAGAGTGCATTCATTGGAAGCACCAACTTCCTATTTCTCCAGCTATAAATGGAAGGCGGCTCCAACTCCCTAATTTATCGGCTCCAACCGGAAGGAGGCTACAACCCCCTTTCCTTTCCCCATCCAACCGCCTTGAAATATAAATGTAGACCAATATGTCACTACCTCTGTCGTTGTAACTGATAACCTATTGTTGTTGTTGTTTCTGATACCTATATTGTTGCTACTAAATTTGATATCTCATCAATACTACGGCCACACATATCTCATACCAAGATCCAAAAGAGAGTTCTCCAAATCAAATGCTTATGATTCACTAAGACATATATGTTCCTGGTTTCTTCAGATTACACACCCTAACATACACAATAAGACATATTTATTGATATTTAAATGATATGGAAATGAAATTATTTATAATATATTTACTATCAGTATATTTCTTAATGTATAATACATAACATTAATGAATTTAAATTCTGATACATAAATACGACTATAAATATTATGCTTGATTTTATAATTCGACATTGTAATTAACAAAAACATTTCTTAATAAATTAACAAAATTATTCTTAATAAAAAAATCAAATAAGTTTTAAAACTTTATATCACTTAATATTAATAAAAATTATTATTTTCTGTATATATTTCAAAGTTCATTTCATTTTGAAGGATATGCTAGTTAATGTACCTACTTATATAGACATGTTAGTTAATTTAATTAAGTGTATGTTAAAATATTTGATTAAAAGTTCGATTATAAAGAAAATTTTATGTGAAGTTTGTTCACCTTTGATAAACCAATATTATTTCATATAAACCAAACATTGAAATTAGAAACCAAACATGTTGATTGTAGAAGAAGTGTTTACCTTTTTCACTGCACATGTCACTTAATCCCAATAATATGCCCATCTTTTCTAGAACACAATTTGACCAGAAAGAGGCACTCAAAATTCAATGGACATTTCATGTAAACAACAACAACTATTCTGCACATGTCACTTAATCCCAGTAATATGCCCATCTTTTCTAGAACACAATTTGACCAGAAAGAGGCACTCAAAATTCAATGGACATTTCATGTAAACAACAACAACTATTTGATAAGACTCGAGGATAATAATTATCTGCAACTTCATATTAAAATGTGATTTAAGAGACCATTGTCTTTGATTTTGATTGTCTCTCAAAATTTAACAAAAATCTATAGAAAAGTTTGATACTTGTTTAATTGTAATCCAACATTTATGTTTATTTGTGATTTTTAGATTGATATTTGTTTGATTGTCCAACATTTATGTTTATTTATTTGTGATTTTTAGGTTGATATTTGTTTAATTGCAATTCAACATTTATATTTATTTGTGTTTTGGAATGTGTAAAAAGAGTAAGGAAAATAAGGAAAAAAAAATGTATAATAGGTAATAGATTTACATTCTTATAATGATTACATATATTGCACTATAAGTAACGAAAAGGTTGGAAATTGGTTTTAGGGTGTAAATTCCATGGTTGAAGTGATATCATTTTTTTTTTCTTTTTTCTTTTTTCCTTGGGAAAAAAGAAAGTAATTTTATTCTTGAATTATGTCTACTATGATCATATATAATCTTGAATTATGTATACTATGTTCAACATATTTATACATTTTGATATTCTCAGTTACATCTAAAAAAGAGTGGTGTTTTACAAAACAAAAATTATATGAAGTGACACTATTGTCATTCAAGTCAAGATATGAACCAATGGGGATGAAGATGTCCAATGGTCACTTGTGGACCTTTTTTCCACATTTTCCATATGCCTTTGTCCACTGTCACTCCACTTTTGGAAAACAAGTCCGCTTCACTATTTTTGTCCCTATATATATGAGAAATGGAAAAAGAGGTGAGAGTGGATATAAGTCTCTTAATTTTTTCTAGGATGGGATAAAGAGAGAAATTCTGCAGAATGTGTGTGACCTTGATGATGTTTACAACTAGTAGAGAATCCACAAAAACTTGCAGTTGTGAAATCTAGTTTTCTTGAACAAGGCATAGCATAACAAGAATAGTTGTCAATTTACTTTTGTTATTTGTTGCATCGTCGAGGACAACATAAAAGGAAAGGGAGGATGATTAAGCGAAATGAAGGATTCCTCCCGCTCCCCATTTTTTGGGGGAGCCTTGTGTTTCTCTGTCAAACAAATCCTAGGGTATGTTTTTGTTGATTTCAATCTATTTTGGTGGGGGGGATATGAAGGGGAAGGTGGTTTGGATGGGAGGGACTCAAAGGTTGCAAGTTTGGATAAAGCACACATGAGGGGGGGGATTTATTTCCCTTCGAAGGTGACTTTATTCCTTGTGATCCATATTCCCCAATAGACCACTGGGGGGAGGCCTCTGAGCTTCTTTAGATTATGATTCTTCCACCAAGAGTGTAGTGTCTCCTAGATTGAGTCTCCTTCCCAATCTGAGTTGAACTATATGTTGGAATACTAAGAGGGGGGGGATGAATAAGTATGATCCCAATTAGTACTTTTAATCACAATATAAAACCTCCAATAAATATCATGAGCATTCAATATATCATCAACACCATAATTCAATGCATAAACATCACATAAACACAATACACCAATATTTTACGTGGAAACCCAATGTGGGAGAAAACCACATAATGATTTTCTTATTTATCAAAGAGTGCATTCATTGGAAGCACCAACTTCCTATTTCTCCAGCAACAACTGGAAGGAGGCTCCAACCCCCTATTTACAGGCTGCAACTTGAAGGAAGCTCCAACTCCCTAATTTTCTGGCTCCAACTGGAAGGAGGCTACAACCCCCTTTCCTTTCCCTGTCCAACCACCTTGAAATATAAATGTAGAACAATATGTCACTACCTATGTCGTTGTAACTGACAACCTATTGTCGTTGTTGTTTCTGATACCTCTATTGTTGCTACTAATTTTGATATCTCATCAATAATACAACCACACATATCTCATACCAAGATCTAGAAGAGAGCTCTCCAAATCAAATTCTTATGAATCACTAAGACATATCTGTTCCTGGTTTCTTCATAATACACACCCTAACATACACATGAAGACATATTTATAGATATTTAAATGATATGGAAATGAAATTATTTATAATACATTTACTATCAATATATTTCTTAATGTATAATACATAACATTAATGAATTTAAATTCTGATACATGAGAAAGCTATTTATTTCTTCAGGCAAATCATCCATAGTAGTGTTGGTTGTGGAGCCTGATTATATTCCTGATTCAGAGGTCTTTTAATTTCAACCATGTTTATACCCCATGAAGTATTTACACCCCAGAAGTATGTACACTCTTCCACACGGGGGAGTGTAGAGGGGGGTACCCCCTCTGCGGGGTTCGGGGGGGATATCCCCTCAGTTGGGGGGTCTGGTGGCAAGTGGGGGTTCGGGGGTGAAGCCCCCGAAGAAAAAATTGCAGTGTAAAAGTATATTGTAATTTCATTCTAAATCTGGACCATTCATTATAAGGTCGTAGATCTAACGGTAGAAATTATGTTAGGGTTTTTTTCCCTAGAAGGCAACCCTCTTTTATGAGGGAAATGTATTGCGGCTATGTATGATGGTGAGTATTGTATTCTGAGAGAGGAGACCGTGAGAGAAAGAAGAGGAAGTTACAATGGGTTTTACTGTAGGTTGTATCCCTTCATTTCCTGGATAATAATAAAGGAAGGACCTGGCAATTTCTCCGGTGGATGTAGCCCACACTGGGTGAACCACGTAAATATGTGTCTCTCTTGTATTGTGTATCTTCTGTGTTTTGTTTCCGCATTTGTTTTATTTTATTT
>SNQJ01S0156015.1:22371-41220 GCA_010110895.2 Picea sitchensis | reverse complement strand
TTAAGTTCTTAACCTCCTTAATGAGTGTTTCATTAAGGGATTGCATCTTGGTGAACTCATCATTTTTCTTTGTAATGTATTTTCTTATCTCTTAATTGTCCTTAATTTGTAATTTGGAGACATTTTCTTTTGATTCCTTTAAGCCCTCTTGAGTGTTATACATCTCCTCCATTTTGGTCTCCTTGATCCATTTATTTGAGAAGAGTTGTTCAAAATTTTATCGTGTGGAGCAGAGCCTAGTATATTCATTAAGGGTTCTCCACCACTTGTAAGATTCACCATCCAACATAAATATTGCTTGAAAAGGATCCTTACAATGTTCTTTTACCATCCTTAACCATTCCACAAGATTTATTTTCTCTTTATCTTCATCTTCACTAAATCTAGGTATTGTCATTGATTCTTAATTGAAGTATAACCCAAACCTCAAATCACAAACTAAAATGATCTCAAATAGTTATAATCCTTGTTCCAATATGATATTATATGTTTTCAATTTCCAATGGATTTTGAATCAGCTCAATCAAACATTCCAATCAAAATTTATGATAGTTTTAAGTGAACATACCTTTGAAACCCTAAGTTTTGAGTCTGTCCTCCTGACCGACCTTCCTTCTGATGTATTTATGAAATTTCAAACCCTATGAGTCTAAAATTGTGACCTATATTACTCTGAAATGACTTATCTGCAATATCATGGGTCTGACCAAAAATTGGGTGTGCTAAATGAAAGTTATGATAAGTTTTCCAAACCTTGTTGAATTTTGGCCTATTCTGGAGAGAGAACTTATATAGTATGCCACGTGCCCAATATTTAATATCTGATTCTGAAGATCACAAAAACGATTCTACGAAATGTACTATTTCCACTTCAATTGGTCTCACATAATTTGGATATTATATGAATAAGTTATGATTTTTTTACTCGAAATGCTTGTTTGAGATTAGTTATGGGACTAGTAAAAAACCCTATATTCCACAGGGTTTATTGCTGAAAGTACAACGAACTAGAAGCTGAAATTCGTACCACATGTACCTTGATATGTCTTCTAAATATCCTCCAAGTTTCACTTTCTGAAGTATCCCTAAAAATAAGTTATAGTGAAAATTCCAAGATGTCTTGTTTGAAGAAACAAAACCCTAGGATCAGTGTTCTAATACCAAATCTAATGATCTAAATGATTAAAATATCATAAAAAAATAGAAGTACACACCATGTACATAATGTGAACATGGATCACAAATCCAAGATAGATAATTTACATAATAACTTCTTAAATAATAGGGGAACCCCCTCCAAATAACCAAATACCTTTATACATCACAATTCACATGTCACAATAATGAATACATAATATCTATATATAACTATTCACACTTGCACATGAGGCCCCTTTACTATTAGGATGATCTTATCACATATATATTTACACATTAAATGGGCATTTAGGCCAATATATTCCCCCCCTTGGGGTCCTATCATATACTAGATATTTTTCTAAGGATGAATGATTCCCCTCATGCTAAGGAACCTTCCATTAGATATTGAGTATTCTAGAGCCGAATCATTGAATTCATGTACAAGGGTTGGTGTGAGAGTCACTTCCCATAGTTATTGAGTTCATGGGGGGCTGAGTACAATCATCTTGGGGAAGAGTGAAAGTCAAGAAAGAAAGAGAAAGAAGGGAAATTCGTATGGGTAGGAGAACATAATTGCACATTCACGTTTTTTCATAGAGAGTTGTTTATACATGGATTTTTCTAGCCAACAATGGAGTTTTGGGTGATGAAGCTTGAGGGTAGGTGTTGTGGGAAAGTTTGGCAACTGTTTGAAGCTTAAAATTCATGGAGAAAGAGGTTGTGTGCCTAGGAGTGACGTGTTGTCCAAAATTTTCCAAGGAAGCATGCGTTTTGCTACTAGGCTAATTTGTGTTGCAGTGGTAGAATTCATGAGTTTCCAACAAGTAGAATTCATGTCCAACCTATGTTGGAAGCCCTTAAGGGGAGTGGAAATGCCTAATGTATTATGAGATGTGAAGGGGGATTCTATTCCTTGGGTTGTGCACGTTGAGGGGAACATAACTGGTGGAATGGAATTAGATATGTGTTTGATGGTTTAAGAGGGGGACATTAGCCATTCTTAGGGACCTCCGTCTCTTGTGGATTCATAGCCTCAACTTAGGGGTAACATGCTATTGAGAATTGGAACAACAGGTCTGCGGTTGGGAGGAATGTCCATCCTCTGTAGCAGGTTTCATATTTCATAAGATAAGTATTCTTATCTATTGTGTTGATTTGTGTTAAATGATTATATATATATATATATATTGTTATGCATTTTACTCTGAGTTATATTGGTTATTGTTTCTTGTTGTGAGCAGAATGATGCATTTAAATCCTTATTTATGTGGTTGAATGCTATTGTATGTTATATAGTTATTACTATGCATAGTTAAGCAATTGCAATTATGTTTTCAATTAGTATGGACATTTGCATAATTTTGCATGTCATGTTGTGTGTTATTTTTGCACATATATTCGGTATCATAAATTTTTATTGGGTTGTTTTAGAAAGTGACGAGACCCATCTGGGGGATAGGTACATTACAGAGTTGTATCAGAGATTAAGTTCAACAATGGACCTATATGGGATAAGAATCAATGCAAATTTGGGAAAATTCACTGTCACAGATTTTGATTTGTCAAGAATTTGGGGGAAAACAGTGATAGCCAGAGATAAATCCCCAAATTCATGAGAAACATTCGAGATACAATTTCCTCAGAACTGTCTGATATTTTTAATGGAATCAAGTAGCTAAATTATATAGTTATATTCAACTTGCAAGGTCGAAATTTGCATTTTAATGGAGGCTGACGAAGTTGGGAGAGTTTGAAGAATCGACGACTGAGATCACGTTCGATCTCGAGATCAACGACCTAGATTCATTTTGATAAATTTAAAAATTTATAAGGATTTCAGAGGTTTCTAAGGTCTGGAAAATCAACGACCATGATTCGTTTTCGACCATTTGGTAAAAGGATCAAATAGACAACTAACATTCATTTCCGGTTGTTTCAAAAATGGATCGAAACAATGGCCTAGATTCATTTCTGGTTGTTTCAAAAATGGATCGAAACAATGGTTTGGATTCATTTGCATTCATTGGGAGGTTATGGTCGATCAACAAACAAGATTCAATTCATAGGTTTATGAAGTGGAGCGGATCGACGATTAAGATCATTTAGAATAATATATTGACGACCCAAATTAATTAGAGATTGGTCACAAATTTTCTAAGTGTTGGAGTTGGCCAAAGGAAGTCGTCGGAAACTGATGGTCAAGTCGGCCAAAGGAATTCATCGGAAACCGATGGTCAAGTTGGCCAATTCAGTGAAGTGTCTATTTGTCCAAAAGAAATTGCCAATATCTAATGGGTCAATGGTCGGGTGTTGACCGATTCAACAAATTGGTGGAAATGATCAAGATAATTTGTCGATGATCGATGGGTATATGGTCGGGTGTCGGCTAATTTGGCGAGGTGTCTTGGTCGTCAAGAAGAAATGGTCAATGTTCGATGGAAAGAAGAGGGTGATGATGTGTCATGCCATGCAATTTCGATGCCATTTTATAGTATACTTTTCATGCCACATCAACATCCATGTGTCATGCCACAACAACAGTTCCACGTCAACTAAATAAATGTTTGATGGCCAATGGTCGAGTCGACTGAATTGGAGAAGTGTTTACATCAGTCAACAAGAACAATCAATGGCCAATGGGGTCGATGGTTGGATCAGTTGAATTGTTAAATTGTTTCATCTACCAATGAAAATCATCAATGGCCAATGGCCGATGATCGGGTCGACCCATATAGAAAGGTATTGCAATTGTTCACCAAGAGAAATGACTGACAGTCAATGACTAATGATTGGGTGTCAAGGAGATTCACGAACAAGTTTTGTTTGGTATTGAGAATCGTCAATCAACTGATCATCGATGGAGCTCATATCAACAAATCAGTTTCACCCAATTTGAGATCAATGAATCAGATTTAAAGGGTTGTTTTAACAACGAGACAATCAATTTTATATGAAATTTTCTGAATTTTTCATATTTTTGAAGGTCGTGAACTTGGGAGGGCGATTTTGTGGCTCTAAACAACATTTTTAGGTAATCAAAACCCATGTCAAAAGAGTTACCAAGTTACACTTTGTCTATACATATTAAATAAAATAACTCAAATAGAGCTATCCAATGAGCTACTCCATATGCAAAACAAAGCTCGTATGAGAAAGTTGCAATGGAAACAATTAAGGGAAAATTTCGGCACTAAATTACTTCCATAGTGAATAAACCCTTTCTTAGAAGTTCGTTTGAGGAACAGGAGCAGTCTATGGAAATATTATGGACCGTAGAAGAAAACCATGGAGAAAGATTTGGAATTTGGGTATGTAAAAATGTGCAAGAAGAGAAAGAATACACCTGTAGCATACAAGGATAAATTGGGAAAAACAGTCAAAACTTTTTTGGACCATAACTTTCAACTCAAAGCTCAGAATTGAGAAAACAAATAGTCATTGGAAAGGTATTGAGGAGGAGAAGACATCTATCCACCTATAATTTTGAATTGGGCACTAAAATTTTATCAGAAAGTAATAAAGTAATTTTGTAGTATTAAGAAAGTGGAAATTGCAGCTTGTGAATGTTGTAACTTTCCACTTAGAATTCAGAATGAGGCACGAGTACAACCGTTGGAAAGCTGTTTCAAAGAAAAATGTATTTAAGGCATCAAATTTTGACTTAGAGCATCATTTTATTCATAAATAATGTGAATAATAACCCGTAATATAATTAATAAATATTTTGCAATATGCTTAATTATGACAACAATTATTGCATGCATTTTCTTGCAAAATTAGAGATACAGAAAACATAATTTATATCCTAATGAGAACTAGAGATATAGATGATGCAGAAGGGTCTTACGGCCATCAAGAAGAGATCATAAGTTTGCATGTTAGCATGGGAAATGTTGAGAAGAAGTCTAATGGAAGAAGATATAGTCACGATCCTGTAAGTTTGAGGAGCATGCAAACAAAAGTGAAGAGCTATAGTGTTGATAATGAAAGGATAATGAAATCTTAGGAGGAGATACTACAAATCCTGAATATGATGCAAAAGCAAGTCAACAAAGATTCAAGCACAAATCAAGAAGCTACTACCAGGAAAATAGAAACATGTAGACCTCATGATAGGAAAGATGATCATGGAGGATCTAGAAAGTCAAGGAGTGCTAGCAGGAATAAACATCATCATTCCCCAGGGAACTCGACCATAAGAGCATATTCTCATTCAAGGTCGAAAATTGTCTCAAGTATTTCTCCTATTAGACATCAGAGGAGGAGACATCTATCAAATACATATCAAGGGGGTTTGAGGAAAATTAAGCCACCATCATTATGGAGAAAACAGAAGAGGAGAAGATGCATAAGAATGGTTGTTGGGAATGAGGAAATATTTTTAGTTACATGACTACTCATCGAATGCAGAATCCATAATCATAGTCTACCACCTTCAAGGAAAGGCATCTATATGGTAGGATTGACTGAAGCAATTTAAGCACCTTGATGAGAAAATAATTTCTTGGAGGCAATTCAAGAAACATTTTCAGCAACGATAATTGTCAGAGGGTGAAATCACGGAGGTGGGTAACACTTTCATGACAATTTGATCTCCAAAATTTCGAAAAACATTTTTTCGGCCGAACTAATAGTATTTTTCTGCTGAAAGGTGGAATGTCAAATCGAACGGTAGGGTGACGATATCCTCAATTTACGTGTAAATATTTAGTCGGACGAATTTTTTCCATCCAGAAATATTCTTTCGGCCGAAAAAAAATTTGGCCAAAAGATTGTTCAGCCGAAAACTCTTTCGGCTGAAATAACATTTATATATCAACCACACATCAGTATTCAAGCATTTTTCTAACATTTTGGCATTTGTGAGCGTTCCTTCGTGATTGTGAGTGTTCGTGAGTGTTGGCGTTTGTGAGCGTTCGCGAGTGTTGGCGCAAACGTAGGGTGTTTGTGAGCATTCATGAGTGTTGGCGGGTGTTCTTGTGGGCGGTTGAGCTTGTGTTGGTGGGCAATCGGTTGTGTTGGTGGGCATTCAGTGGGCCGAGCTTCAGGTATGTAACTGTAATTTTTTTTTTTAATTTTAATTTTATTATGTAGATTATTATATGAAATTTAATTTTAATTTTTAAATTAAAATTTAGATTAGGTGGCAACCTCTGTGCGCAAGCTGTGGGCATGCCAATGGATTGGCCACGGGGTTGGGCCCTCACGGGAAAGTCACAGTCCACTGGACTGTGACTTGGCCATTGGGGGCCAACCCTGTGGCTAATCCGTTGGCGTCTCCACTAGAATGTTGTTCCACCAGAAATTTAAAATTTAAAATTTCGTTTCTGTCTAGAGTTATTTCGAATTCTAATTTAGTCTGAAGGTTAAATTTAGAATTTCTCTTATGTTTGAAAGATATTTCGAATTTTAGTTCCATCTGAAGTTTAATTTAGAATTATTCCTTTAGAGTGTGATAAACCAATCCGGCTTGGTTATTTCGATCTAAAGGTTTAATTTAAAATTTTGTTTCTATCTGAAGTTATTTCGAATTCTAATTCAGTGTGAAGGTTAAATTTAGAATTTATCTTCTGTCTGAAATCTATTTTGAATTTTAGTTCTGTCTGAAGTTTAATTTAGAATTATTCCTTTAGAGTGTGATAAACCAACATCAAACCTAGATCTAATCCTTTTAGCAGTTAAAGGAAAAATTTAGGAACGTGGAATCAAAATTAATGAGTGGAGAAATATCTGTTTAATCATTTGTACCAAGGATGTGCACTTGTAAGAATCACCAAGTCCTAATCATGAGACAAATGGTAAACAACAACTTGCACAAGAGTAGTTTGATTAGTCAAGTAGGTTGTAATGAAAATTTCATCTTCGATTACTGAAAGTGAATATTAGATATTATTTAAGTACAAAACATTGCTTAGATTAAGGAGTTGTTGCCAAAATTTAGGTACCTATGCCACCGTGTGAAAAAAATAGATTCACTTCCTCCTTTTTAAAACCCTTACTTAGAAATTAAAACCTGAAAATTTCAGTGCAAAATGATTACTCAAGCACTAGAGTTACTTATGGCAATTACTTTTTAAGTGGAAATTTAAACCCTTATGAACATAAATATTTGAATTTAGCATAAACCCCAAGGAACATATATATATAGTTAGAGTGTTCCATTTAAGATTCTTGATGAGTGAAACATATATGTATAACCCAAAGTCACCTTTCTGTATAACCCATTGTAAATTGAATTGGCATGCCTAACTTTGAATTTCATTTGCATGATATTAATATGTAAAGATATTATTTAACTCAATATGGACCCCTTAAATTTTGTAAATTCAAATAACTTCAAAATTATTTAAAAAAGAAAGTCAAAACTATCAATGCACATATCTAATATTTTAAAAATAAACAAAAAGACTTGATTGAAAGAATGAAAATGTAATAAAGGTGGACCAATAGAATATATATGCTTTACACTTAGATTCAACTTATGTATCTTTCCTTCTATATTGGGAAGTAGTTTCATTTGCATAAATGTGCAACCTAAAAGAACATAAACTAAATTTCAAAATTATACTCAATAACAAGCTTAAGAATCGATTAAATAATTAATATTTATTAAGAAAAATTTATAGGATGAGTTAATTCTCAAAATTATGCTCAATAACTATATAAAGAATTTTTTTAATAATTGATATAGATAAGATAAATTTCCGGGGAAGTGGAGAAGCCCAATAAAAGTCATACTACAATGTTGTTACTACCTCTACTCATTTCGAACTCATAAAATTCCAAATGACAACCATTGTAACTTAGCATCCCAAAAAATTAAAATAATCTAAATTTTTGAAAAGAACAAAATTTCATTTTATCTAGGTGAAAATAAATTCATTTTTAATGAGGTGAAAAAATATGTTGCAATAGGTGATACACCAAGAGCCACATAGAAGGAATGTATAAACAACCATAAGTAAGATGGAATTGAATTGCAAAGAGTGAATATGGCATTGCACTTGACAAAGAATAATCGAGTGTCATATTGTATGCTATATGGAACAATTATTTCTTGAGTGCATCATATTTTTTAACACAATTTCGTACTGTACAAGAGTCTTAAAAAAATATTATTAAAAAGAAGTAATCACAAGTGACAATTTTTTTAAGAATGAATTGATCAAATAAAACTAGGTTCAAAGTTTTTGCTAGCAAACATTTACACTAAGAATAAACACTAAGATTCAAGATATTTTTCATGAACATAAAATCTATATTACTTTGTTAATGTTGGTATTTCTATAATGAGTCAACCTATTCATAGATTGATTAGGTTCAAAGTGATTGCTAGCAAACATTTACACTAATAATCAACACTAAGATTCAAGATATTTTCCATGAACAAAAAATCTATATTATTTTGTTAATGTTGGTATTTCTTAATGAGTCAACCTATTCATAAATTGATTCTGTTTTAGGTAATCTGTAATGGTCATTAGCCAATCTATTAATATTCCTTAGGTTAGTGAGTCGGGCCAAGCTATGATATATGATGAATAATGTGAGTTGGGCCCCATACAAATCCTCAAAAATTCATGAGCTCACTATTACTCCCAATTGGATACTTTGGCAGGCATCCCAAACTGAAACATAAGGGAATCCAAACGTTTTGTATTTTATAAAAAATTCAATTTGTCCAACTTTTTAATTCAATTTTTTTGTATTTTATAAAAATTTCAAATCTTTAGGAATTCAATATATATATCCATTTTTACATATTTAATATTAGAGTATCATAAGTTTCATACAAAGTTTAGCTTACAAAGTATCTTACAATGCCTTGTTTACCGTTAAATTATATTAACTATTTCATAAGTTATGTTGTTTTCAATCTTTTTGCACTTGATGCTACAAAACATTAGATGTAGGTTTTTAATAATGTGTATCTAGATTATAAAATATATTCAAAATATTTTGATAATATTAAATAAATATCAATGTTGTATGGTTTTAATAATGCAAGTAGATTATAAAGTTTATTCAATATTGAGGATATTGAAAGAGTCCTACACATGAAATGATGTTCTTATTAGATGAGATTCTCATATTATAAATAAAATCCATGGGATACCTTGATATATAACACCTTGAATACTGTTGCACCACTTCTCAACAAGTGAATGCATATGCTATGTTTTTTGTGTGTACAAGGAAAATGACATGGAATGTATTTCACCCAACCACACAACTTTGGGCATGGATGGCCCTATGTTGGATTTGATTCCAAGATATACGAGCCCTTAGTTATGGCCTCAAACAAAAATTTCATTCATAAACTCAATGATTAACATGATTATGTAATTCATGCCAAGTTTTGCATTTTTCTGTGTTCTTCATTTCATAACAAGAGAAATAAATATTCATTTCCAAGAGTCATTTATATTTGGACTAGATTGACAAAACACATCTTGAAACCATCTAGTGAGACGAAATGATAATGGGTAAGTAAATCTCCCCCCATGCTTCACATGTCCTACATATTGTCATGAGTCTTGGTCACATCTCTATGTAAGACATCAGTGACCTACTTGTGTAGATTTGGTTTTTTCTTGAAATTCATCTGATCAACATTCACTTTCAATTTCACTTTTTTCAATCCCGTAGACACCTTGCATTTACGAATGTCAATTTTTCGAAGGAGACAATTCCTTTGTTTGTTGATGCAAGGAAAATACCATGGAATGTATTTCATCCAACCACACTACTTTGGGCATGGATGGCCATATATTGGATTTGGTTCCCAAATATATGCTCCATTAGTTAAGGCCTCAAACAAAATTTTCATTCAAAAATTCAATGATTAACATGATTATGTAATTCACGCCAAGTTTTGCATTTTTTTGTGTTCTTCATTTCATAACAAGAGAAATAAATATTCATTGCCAAGAGTCATTTATATTTGGACTAGATTGACAAAACACATCTTGAAACCATCTAGTGAGACCTAATGATAATGGGTAAGTAAATCCCCCCCTATGCTTAACATTTCCTACATATTGTCATGAGTCTTGGTCACATCTCTGTGTAAGACATTAGTGACCTACTTGTGTAGATTTGGTTTTTCCTTGAAATTCATCCGATCAACATTCACTGATTGAATTTCACTTTTTTCAATCTCTAGAACAACAAAATTCAACAGTTACTTTTGATATGGCTTCTCTTCCAAACCATAGACTCTTATCATAGTAAATTGCTCAAAAAGGAACCAATCTCCCACTTTGGTGGTCTTTTCCAATTGTAGAGACCCTTTGACTATTTAGGAATAATTATAACGAATACTTCATTTTGGATGATAAGGTCTAATTTATAGAAATAAAAGAGTCTTAGATGGGAACTAATTATTATACTCATTTATTACTTCACACATATTGACCAAAGTTATTGAAAGCTTATCTTATTGATGATATTTATATTCATATATAATATAACTTCAAATTGACAACTTATGAATTAATTCATTAATAACCTAGACATTAGTAACTAATGTGTTTATTGAACATTGGATTTGTGTTGGATATGTAGGCATAGCTAGCACATACATATCCCACACGTAGACGATAATAATAAGTGATGTTCCTTATATGCATATTTTTAAAATGTTCACAACTAATCATGCATACAAATAAATAAAGTAAATCAAACTTCAAGTAATCCTCATTAAAGAAAGAATAATAATTAAACACTCATCCATCTTTAAAATTGAATTATTATAATTTAAACATGGTAGGAACTATGTGAGGAAACAAGGAATCATAATGTTATGAGGGCCATGTGACTCAACACTAGTGATATATCCACTCATAGTAGAAACATTTTCTAATGAAAACCCATATCATATCAGAGTTTTTATGTTAGAAGCCACACTTTATCCCTATCTTCTAGTTAACAAAAACTCTTCATAAGTATTTATATTTCATTGAATTTTGATTTAATAGTATTTTTAATGGTATATCAATGTTCTGTAGAGTGATCTCCTTCTCCATTCTCAAATGATTTAGCCAAGAATTGGCATCTTTATGCCAACCCCCATTAAGCCATAGGTGGCTTTGACTAGAGTTTGAGGAAATCATAAGTAGCATGTATTTTCTTTCTTGTTAGTAGTCTCTTGTGCCTGTACATTAGGTACCTAGTTTTAGTCATTCTCTTAATGGGGAAATAACTAATGATATGAGGATAGGATATGTTGTATGATATTAATTCTAAGATTATAAATTATATTTACACTTTTGAATTTTCTCAGTATTTCTCCATGATTATATAGAAATGATACAACCCAAATCTTCAAATCCATATATAATATAACAAGATTGATGAGTGTCTCAAAAGAGGTTTATTTTTTTCCTAGAGCCAATGACGCAGGTTGTCCCCTCTGCCTCGGCAAAGGCCTCTGCGCTGACCTCCCGGTCTTAAGGATCGTTCAAATTTTACCCTCGAGCCGGAGTGGCTCCTTCGATTCTCCACTGGAATCTCTATTAAAATTGACCCATAGGTCTGTTTTGCTCCTCACAGCCTCTAGACCCGATTGTTGTTCCTTTCACGACAGGAAAAATTGGAATTTTGGGTTTCGGGGTTTCGCATTCCTGATGTCACAACTTTGTCTTCCCGTTTACCCGATCTCCGCTATCCCGATATGCTTTAACTTCAGTTAGCCCTCTAGGATAGATTCGTGATCCACATGACCTCGCCTTATATGACTGCAGTCCTATATATTTTCGTGATTTCAGGCTTTCAGATGTCGAGATGTATTTGAACCCTTGTCCTCAGGATCCCTGATCCTCCGAATTCTGATATGATGTCAATCAGGAACCCCTTCCACCATAAACACGATCAACAACTATGATCGTCTACTAAACCAATGGCCCCAGATCTCCCTCGGGACTTCGGGGTTTCAAATGCTGAAATGCATTTGTCCTCGATTCTTCTGATCTCTCGAATTCTGATTTCCCGGTATGACGATAGCTAACCCCCTCCCGATGGAGCTTTGTAACTTATCGGGATTTCGGATTTCACAATTCTGAAATGTGGATATTTCCTGTCTTCAGGATCCATGAAACACCGAACCTTTACTTCTCAGATTTCCTCCACGCATCCCAAATGGATGGATGGTTTAGATCAAACCTTGGACTTCGCCAAATGCAAAGTCAAACCGCTCACTTATGTGAGTCCTGGTGCCCGAATCTCCGATTTGGATGATCGTGCGACACGCGTCCTTCCTTAGATCCATGACTGTGATCCTTTCGTTGTTTCAGGACTCAAAAGGTCCCAGACTCTTGGTCTCTAGACTTCCGAGATGCCGATGGCTCTCGATCCCTGCCACGTGTCCCAACCGATGGACAATTCTGATTTTGTTCGGGGGTTTCACTGTGGATTTACCCGATCTCTTGTCCATAGGACTTCCGATATTCCGAACTCCGACACCTCGATATCCCGATACATTTCAGGACCTTCGCTCGGCTTGAGAGGGTTTAAAACCCATGCAACTCCTGTCAAATCAGACGACTGACGGGTATCTAAGTGAAGATCTGACGGTTCACAATCTTCTAAGCTTGTACCTTGGAACCCCAGTCGTAACCTCCTCGCTTCTTTGTCAGATCGGACGGCTGACAGGATTTCGCTAATTCTCTACAGAGAATGTCGACCATCTGTTTCTTCCCTCTGATGATTTCTGCAAAGTGAACCAAGGATTCTTCCCCGGACTTATCCACCTGCGGCACAAACTTCTGATGCCTTCTAATCACTCAAATGCACCAACTTCTTGTATTGCCTTCAATAGTTTCAAAGGCTTTATTCTTCCTGAGCTTTCTCACAACTTCGAGTCTTAAATAAGACCCTTGCACGCACTCCTTGCGGCAACCTCCAAACACTTGAAGTCTTGAACTCTCTTCGACCTTGTGCACACTCTGCAACAACAATCTCTCAATACTTTGCTCAGGTTCGAAACTCCGATATTTTCCTCGGCCTGCACACTCCTTGCACGACTCCTGTACATGACTGCACTTCTGTGTGAATGAGAACAAAAGCTATCTAGTCTGAGCTTTCAGAGACAAACCTCTTAACCCTTTGTCAACGCACTCCTTGCGGACAATTCAACTACACTCCTTGCAGGAACTCTTGCTCAGATAGAGAAACAATTGAAACTCATTCCTCTTACTCTCTCTCTCTCTCTCTCAGATTTCAAACACTCAACAAGAAATCATTCATACATAGCATAAAAGCAATTGTATGACAGAAAAAGTAAAACCGTGAGCATAACATTAAATATACATACACAGAGAACAAACCCAGCACCATGAATTTGAGTCAAAGCTTTCTCTATTGATTCAAATCTCTGTACATGGGTGTCTTCACACAACTCTCTGCTCTCTTTTCTTCTATGCTCTTCACACTCTCCAATGTTACAATACACAATGAGTGTGTCTATATTCCGTTTTCCCTCTCTCATTCTAAACTGTCTAATCTATGCATTAAAGCTACCTACTAACATGAATGCCTTTTGTCTCCTAAGGACGAGAGCGGATAGCTCGAGGTCCGATTACAATCTACTAGTATGCCTCTCCTTAACTATCACATTTAAGTTTTGGCACATTTATCTTCAAAAGTTTATAAACAATTCATCATGTGCTCAAAATATGTTGCACTTGCCCCACGCTCGCTTGACATTGGTGATGCTCCTGCATCAACCAAAATTCATATGATTTACAATTGTTTTCAAGTTAAAAATAGGTTTTGGACATGGAGGGATATGATGTTAGGTTTAATAATCAACAACAAATAAACTCAAAACTATATCAAGCAAGGGAGTTAGGGAGTTTATAGTTAAGAAATCCCTTAGTGGAAATATGGTTCATTTATGTAACAATTAGGTATAAATCCCTTAGTGGAAATCTTTTAGTGGAAATCCCTTAGTTTATTGTAAAATTAGGTCCCTTTATGTATCCCTTAGTGGAAACCCCTTAGTTTATAGTAAAATCAGGTCCCTCTATGTAACTTTAGGTGACCATAAAAAATTTCACAGTTATGTATTTAGTTCAACTATATCCACAACTATCCAACAATTTGTCCTTAAATATCTCAAGTGATAAAAATATATAATATAGCATTTGCACAGTTCATATGTTATATAATATAACATTATCACAAAAATTACATTTGCTCCACCTCATATTAATTTATATTAGGAATACAAACAACCCTCAATCCCATCCCATTTAACATGACAAGAAATGAATTAGTATAAAAACTCAATGACATTTAAACAATGCTAATGGGAAGTTTAAAGCAATGGCATATAATCCATGTTCATGCAAGACCTTCACCTAGTTGTGATTAAAACATGGGTGTGTGAGGTTATGAAGATTAAACTCTTTGTTTTGGGGATTCTAATGCATTACATTATATGCGGTCTTTGTGGATCCAACAATCATGAACTTTTAAGGAATCTTAAAGAAATGTTCTAATACGTTTTTTTAGTGGATCCAACCATAGGGAACTTTTAATGAATCCACTTGTTTGTTGTTTTTCTGAATTGATTTCCCTTAGCGAACCCAACTTTCAGATTTTAATGACTTCTTTGTGTGGGTTTTATTGATTATTATGAAAAGATTGTGGTTTTATCTTCTGTCCCTTATCCCTTTAGTCATCAGTCCTTGCCTGAGCAGTCGGACAGGAGCCGAATCGACGGTCGTCACTTTGGTATTTAAAGACCTATAGATTCAAATGCCTTGCTTTTCTGTGCATGGATGATGAGTGAAGGATAATAATTTGTTCTACTGTCTATCCCTTACTTATCATTTAGTTGATTGATTCAAGGCTGAATGTTTAGTCTTTGCATCTTTTTTTGTGATGTGGATTGTGAATGATAAACCTCTGAGTTGAATGACAGTCCCTTAGCGAACCCAACTTCTGATTTCAATGACTTCTATGTGTGGGTTTTATTGGTTATTATGAAAAGATTGTGGTTTTATATTTTGTCACTTATCCCTTTAGTCATCAGTTCGTGCCTGAGTAGTCGACCAGGAGCCGAATTGACAATCATCACTTTAGTGTTTAAAGACCTATAGATTCAAATGCCCTTCTTTTTTGTGCATGGATGATGAGTAAAGGATAAGAATTTTCCATGATGTCTATGGAACCCTTACTTATCTCTGAGTTTATTGATTCATTGTTGAATGTTTAGGCTTTTCATCTTCTTCTTTGATGTGCATTGTGAATGATAAACCTCTGAGTTAAATGATAGTCCCTTGGTGAACCCAACTTCTGATTTCAATGAATTCTATGTGTGGGTTTTACTGATTATTATGAAAAGATTGTGGTTTTATCTTCTGTCACTTATCCCTTTAGTCATGAGTCCGTTCCTGAGTAGTCGGTTAGGAGCCGAATCAACGGTCATCACTTCAGTGTTTAAATACCTATAGATTCAAATGCCCTTCTTTTTTGTGCATGGATGATGGGTGAAGGATAAGAATTTGCCTTGTTGTCTATGGACCCCTTAATTATCTTTGATTTTATTGATTCATGGATGAATGTCTAGTCTTTGCACCTTCTAATGAGTGAGCACCTCTGTGGCTTGATTGATTAAAACTTCGATTTATCTCTGCGTTTTTAGTTGCTTGAACTTGTGTACATATCTTCATTTTTATTGATAAACTCTACATTGTGGATTGATATTGAGGAGAGATGTCGACACAGGATTCTCCAAACATTCCTCGCAAAGGCTCTAGGTATTCTCAAGAAGGAAGAACAAGAACTCCTTCTTCGACCGAGACTCCGAGTGAGCAACAACAATCTCGTCAGAGGATATTTTCAAACGAGTCTGTGAACAAATCAACTACAGAACCTTCTCAGGCCAGTGCTATGGATGCAACCTTCTTAGATATGTTGCGCATCGATACTCCTACACCTGAGAATGTAGGGAATACCTCTGGACAAGAGAATATTTCTGGTAATTTTCTTTGATTTTGTTTATTTTTGTTGTATTTTTTTGTATTTAAATTTATGTGAGGTTAAATCTTGAAGTTACTTTCAAATGTGTGTGTAGACAGTCAATTTAGAGAAAGGGACGACAATGAGAGTGGTTGTCATGAAGATTCAAATGTCGGTGCAGAGGGTTAAGCTGGATTTAGGAGGCCGCGTTATCAAGAAACAAAATATTACACGCCTACATCCACCTATCCTTCAGATGTTGGTGATGAACTTCCCTGGGAAGGGAATACTAAAGTAATAATGCTTGAGCGATGCTCAGGTGTTAAAAAGAGGCTGGAAAATGATTTGGTGGTCTTGGAAATCCCTTAGGAGAGCAAACAAAGTTTGCAAATTGTTTTGCATTCATTGGAAAACTTTATGGATGCATATTAGAAGATGGGGCCAACCACTGAGAATTTTGTCAATCTAATGAAGCAGCGAAAGTAAGAGGTGACGGGTTCAGATAAATGGGAGGCAGTAAAAAATAGAGTTTCAAAAGAAGACGTCATTTACATGTTCAATTTCAAAGACGGCCCAAAGAAGAAGATGTTGAAGGTGCAATATTTTAAGCACCTTGACTTTGCAGGGCATCTGTATAACAGATTTTTGGCAGCATATGGGAAATTGCTGTGGAATGATGAGGTTTCACACTATTTTGCAAGACATGTTTTTGCAGAGTTTTTCTTACACATGCACCCCGATTATACTAGTCTACCATTCAAATATTATGGTATTGGTAAAGGACGTACATATGACCGCAAAGGGGCATATCGAAGTATGGCATTTTCGAGGCCTTCACAGCCTTTAGTACCTTGCCCAACAGGGGAATTCATTTCACCTTTAGAGTTCCAGGCTACATCAGAAGTTGGAAAAGAGGTCAGGACTACAATCGGGAAAGATTCGGAAGCTATTTGTTATGGTGTTGACGTTGGCATGAAGCGTCAGCGAGCAAAAGCCAATTCTTGGGCCACATTTGTAAATAAAATAGATGCAGAGTTAGATACAATGTAAACAGAAGATGTTTTGGAGTTTGCAAAATTTTGCAGGGATGGTTGGAAGAAGGTCATTCATAATGATGACTTGAACCACAGATTGGTATGTGTTCTATTTAGGAAAGTTTTGACGCATTTTATGATAGTCTACTTCTAGTTCTAGATTTAGATATCATTGTCTCTATAGAAATAATTGAGTTCTTCTTTCCATTAATTGCAGTTTGGAGATATGTTAAACGAATATCCAGTCGGTAGGAGATTTGATTCAACAGATTTAAATTTGGATGGGTTGAATTAGGTATGTGTTCTCTAATAGTTGTTCAATCTCCACTCTTTTGAATAAGATATCAACAACATTTATAATTTTGTATAATTGTGAACACATTGAATCCTAGATTTAGTTCTTAGTTGTGTTGTTCACAGATCCCTATTCCATCTCCTACTACTTGGGCAAGCTTATCTCAATTCTCATTAGGAGAGTTTGAAGAGGGTGGGAGTTCACAGGTATCATTTAATGTCTTAAAATCATTTAAATTTAATGTGTTATAATAATTTAAATGTATTTTTTCAAATTTTCAAATTTGAAATGTGTTATATAGGTTAATATGGAGAAGAGAGTACCTGAGAGTGTGCTGGGGAGGGAGATTAGGATTGAGGAGGAAGCGGAGGAAGCACCCAGATATGGGAAGGATGTGTCCATTCAGGATGATTCATAAATGTATGTTCTTGACTTTTATCAAATTTTTGTTTTCTCAAATTTTAAGTTTAGCCTTTCCTATTCAACGCTTTGATCAATTATTTTGAAATATATAGAACCCCTAGATAAGTTTATCGTTGTCTTAAATAGTGTACATTCAAACTTATTTAAGGTTAGATCACGAATACCTAATTTTGAACTTGAACATGTTTGAATATTTGAGAACAGACTCTATCCCACATCAGAAAAGAGAGTTTCTAAATTTTTCTCAATTGCATTCCTTGCTTTCTTGTCCAAGAATGGCATAATATGGACAAATGTGTGTTTTCTACATATAATGAAGTGAATTACTTCTTTCTAGGGTATTGTCAAAATCTTGACAAAATTGGTTATTAATCACAAAAACCAACATTCAATTAGATTTACAAATAAGCTCACACATATTGTATATGTGATCTAGCTCACACATATTGTATATGTGAGCTAGCTCACATAATTTCAAAGAGAATTTCATTATATATAATATGAATACATCCCATTTAAATGGTTTTTGAAGAATGGCTTAATATACATGTGCATATTTGTGTTTTCTTCATGTACAGGCAAGATTATATGAGAACATCTATTCCACCGAAGAAAGAGAAGATAAGCATTTTCCAGAAGAATGGTTTTTAAAATTATGATTTGTGAATGTTTTTAGATACTAAGTAGTTTTTTGGAAGAATGGATTAATATGGAGATTTATGAGTCCTTTAGTTTGAAAGAGCATCGTGGAATTTGATTATATGACCACTGCAGAAGAAGAAGAGAGAAATATTTAATTGCTGAGGAGATTAGTGTTTTATTGTTGTGTAAATATGATCAAATAACTTCACCTGGGATGAGAATTTCTGAAGGATTTGAGACTTTATCCACAAGGAGAATTTCACCTGAAGGATTTTGGACTTTATCCACAAGGAGATAAGTATTTCTTTGGAAGAATGACTTAATATGGAGATTTGTGTTCATTTTCTT
>SNQJ01S0156015.1:0-16152 GCA_010110895.2 Picea sitchensis | reverse complement strand
TTGGTATATATAGGAGACTAGGAGGTATAATTACAACTAATGGAATAAAGCCGACATAAATAAAATAACATTACTAATGTAATATGCCCCAATTAAGGGGTAATGAGCCAATATTAGGGCTTAACATGCCCCTTCCCTTGAGAAAAGTGTTGTCCACAACGCTTGAGTAACTCTGGATGCTTCTATATAAAAGAATCATCTTCCCAAGTGGAATCTTCAGTCGATAGTTTCCTCTATTTAATGAGATACTCTGAAATGGATTTATTCCCCAGCTGGCGAATTCTTGTGTCAGTGATGGCTTCAGGATCCAATATTATTTTTCCTTCCTCGTCAAGTTCTGGAAATACAGTTTGAACTGAGATCTTGTCGCCTATAACCTTCTTTAAGCATGAAACATAGAAAAATGGGTGTACTTGTGAAGATGTAGGTAACTCCAATTTGTATGCCATAGTACCAATCTTTTGCAACACCTTATAAGGGCCATAGTACTTTGGTGATAATTTATTATCCTTCTTGGCTTTCTTGAGGGACATCTGTTTGTATGGTTGTAGTCTTAAAAACACTCAATCCCCTACTTCAAAACTTCTTTCACTATGATGTTGATCTGCTTGTTGTTTCATGTGATTCTGTGCTATGGTAAGGTTGTCCTTTAAGATTTGGAGAACTTGTTGTTGATGCTCGATGTGATCTTTGTTGTGGGTGGGAATCCCTCCTACGGACTTAGCATTTAAGGGCTTTAATCATGCATGTAGAAAATGACCATTTCAAATGATTCTACTCTTTCTTATTCTCCCGACACAAAACCCCACATTCATGCAATACAAAGGTGTAAATGAGATTCGGTAGCTCTACCTTAATTCCTTCATTTGATGCAAGCCTCCTCCCAAAGCTGACCTGCATTCACACATGAACAAACAAAAATCTGTGAATGTGCATGTCATATACTAATTGTTGGGTTAGTTGTGATAATATCATAAAATAAACATTCAACTAGAACACATGATATGGCGGGACGGAACAAGTATTTATTTTTGTATTAGTCTTCACAAGAGTAAACTTACAATATGTGGTCGACACTGCTCCTTGAAACTGGTCCTGGGCTCCTCTTCAACTGTCCTCCAACTTTTTTTCTCTATACTTCTCTTTGCACAAGGATGGATAAAGGTTGGGACAAGGGGAATTCTCAATTAGGTATAGTCTCTTTACTATGATTTTCCTCCTCTCAAATGGGAGCCTTACCCCTTCTTTTATGGGCTATAAGGAGCTAGGTATTTGGTCGAAAGACCGGCCATGCATGGCCAAAAGGTTTAGTTAACTTTCCCAAAGTTGTGTGTTTCATCCACAACATTCCTTTTTTCGTGCTTTTGTAGGTAAACGTGGGCTTTATTGGGGCAGCTAGCGTGTACATGCATGCAATAATGGAGCAGGGTGCGTGGGCCTTTATAAAGGGGTTTTTTAAGAAGAGTTGTTCAGCAGTGTTTTGGCAAAGAAGGAATCTGAGATGGCCTGATGCCAGGTAAGTATGTCGGGTGCAAATTAGGGTTATAATAGATGCCCCCTAATGTGTGAGGTTAGAAGAGCATCTGATGGCCAAAATACATTACCAATCTTTATCAATGTACCAAACCAGTGAGCCTAGGGACCAGAATTCGGGAGGTTCCATCTGCAAAATAACAATTGTCTCACCGAGGCGGGCATACCCATGCTCAGAATGAGATAAAATCATGGCTACCAATCAAATACATTGTATATTCATGTCATATAACTATTTAAAGTGTAGTTGCAAGCAATACACAATGGATCTACATATTGAAATAAAAAATATATACATTTATAGTATCCATCTTCTAGAAGCTGATAAGGCCTGATGGCTGGATATGAGGTCTTCAGAGCTCGAGCATCAACTTCAAAATCTTCAAAACTCGGGTAGGAGTGTAATATGAGTGTACGACTTCACTACCTAGAGGACTTCGATGGCTCGTCGGTCATGGACTAGAGGATCTTGATGATTAGGTTGAGGGCTTCATGGATTTCGAACAAAGACTTGATTGGACCTTCGGGATGGACGGGCATGAGGGCAAGAGAAAAACTGCAGATGGGCCAACTCAATCTTGGTAAAAAATTCCCTTGGACAATAGCACAACAAAATATGAGACTTAGGCAGCATGGCATTAACATAAGTTCACAAGGCAAGAAGCAACGCAAACTCTCCATATGTTTGGAAGAATAACCAAACAAAGGAGGACACAACTCAATGTAGTGGGAACAACTTCCTAAGGTCATATTAAATCCCAGGGCTTGACAAACAAATGGAAGGATTTGATTTATCCAAGGGCAACTCATTGTGCAACCAATACAAAGAAAATACTTTTCCCTTCCTCTTTTTGGGGTATATTTTTTTTTTTGTCTTTTTCAATAATTTGGGAAAAAGAATAAAATAATGCTACATTACAAAGGAGGAATGAGTGTCACAAACATATGAGTTCGAGGCGTAAAGACAAGACTGATTTTCAAAGCAAGGACACTCAGAAAAAATCCCTCTTGGGGCCAAAGGTGTCAAGATTCAAAGGCAAAGTGCTACAGGGGTTGTGTATAAGGCATGTTTCAGATGGTTTGGTTGAGAGCAACATGGATCCGGCATTAGGCCAAAGATGCAGGTCTGCAAATGTGATTAATAAGACACACAATGGTAACGTCCTTCGATGTAATTTTTAATGAGCCCAGAGAAGGTAAGCTTGATGGTTTTTCATATTTAGAGAGTCTGAAAAAACGTAAAAGGAGACTTTGATGGGGTACCTTTTCTGAAGGTAGTCTATTCAGTTCGAAAAAGGGGTAAAATAGCACTGACGAGACATCTATTCAAAACCATTTTAACGAGTGTGATAAAGACAAGACCACTCAACATTTTTTTCATTTTTAAGGAGTCTGAAAAAAACTTAAGTATGGACTCTGTCAGGAATGTTCTTCTGGACCATTTTAACGAGTGTGAAAGAACAAGGTCACTCAACGATCTTTTCAATTTTAGGGAGTCTGAAAAGAGCTTAACTATGGACTCCGTGGGGGTTCCTTTTTCGTAAATTTAGTCCCTCGGGCCCGAAAAAGGGTTAAAATTATAATTGAGGGTACTCTTCTAGAGATCTGAGGCCTCTAGAGTATACCTTTGTTTGTACAATTGACCATCCAGACTGAAAAAGGGGTAAACTACTGCCAGATAGACGTGACTTCAAATTTCAGTTTAACAAGCGTGAAAGGCCACAAGATCGCTCAACAATCTTTTCATGTTTAGAGGGTCTGAAAAGGGCTTAAAAGAAGACCCATGGGGGCTACGAATCATGTATGAAACTGGTTCAGGTAGAGCCCGCTGCTAGGCTCAGACCAAGAGTCTCTTCGATAGTCAACTTGGAAAGTCTCCCAAAAGGGAAGAAAACACAAGCCACGGTGTAAATCCTCCTGCGGTATAGAAACCGCAGTCATGGATTCAAGGATAGCTTCATCTGAAGACAATTCAAAATCCAAGAAATCACGCAAACGAGGTTCGATATTCCCAAAGGGTGAAGTAAACTAACCATACTCCATATGACGATGGAGGTTCTAGCCAGGAATGGCAGATTTTATCAGCGAAGAGTCACAAGCACAAGGGCTTGAGGATCTACAAACAACGAGATCAGACTCAAAAGGATATTCAACCCCACTTGGATCAAGAGGGGGAAGCAAGGGCTCCCATGCTCCCATTGGATAAACCAATGGATCAATTGTTGATTCCAAGTCTCGAGAAGGAAAACATGATTGCACAAGTTCCTGCTCAGAAGCAATTGAACACCGAGGATAAGACACCACATAATTAACCCGTGGTGGGGTGGAGTCTACACGAACACTAGGAACATATAAAGGGGCATCCTAAACTAACACTGATTTAGGATGGTGATTATCAGATGCCAGTTGGTCCATAGTGACAATGCTTCCGTTGTGAGACAAATGCATCACCTGGAAGAGCATAGATACCACAACGTTCATAGCATATACATAATCATGCCTGAGAAGCATATTGAAATCTAACGTGCCTTGCACCACTATAACATCGACACGGACAATATTCCCACCTAACGAGATAGGAAAATGAGGAAGAACCTCCAAATATTCACTAGAACGTCTGTCAAAATCCAACAGCTCAGGCGAAGCAGACACAATCTTGGGAGATCCCAAGACTTTCCAAACCGAGGAGGATAAAATACTTGAAGAGGATCCTTCATCCACAATACAATGATAAATGTTTATCAAATTAACTTCAACCCTTATTTGAAAAGTTGCAGAAGAAGGAAGACAGGGCTCAAATAGATCATTCCAATCAAAGGAAACCATCTTAGGGCTTGAAGGGGGTGTGCTTGGAATGAGCGAACTTCCCCCTTGTTCTAAAAGTATTGAACTGGAAACGCTAAAAACATAGTTGGTAGACACATAACTCCCCAAGAGAAGAGTGGGATCAGTCGAAGACTGCATCGACGTGATCATTTTCACAACAAATGGTTGAATAGGCTGCGAGACTACATGGTCTAAAGGCACCTCACCCCTAAAAGAGGAGTGGGATCGGCCGATGACTGCATCGACATGACCAATTTCTCAACCAATGGCTGAATAGGATGAGAGACTACAAGGTCTAAAGGCACCTCACCCCCCAAAAGAGGAGTGGGATTAGTTGATGATTGCATCAGCATGACCATTTTCTCAACCAATGGCTGAATAAATTGTGAGGAAACCGCAGAAGACTCAGAATCAGAAGAGTTTGCAGACAGGGACCACAATCTTTGTACCTCTGGAAGGCCAGGGCATAAATGAGTAAGGTGATCTCCCTTGCAAAGCTTACAAGGGAACTTAGGCTTGCATCCTATCCGTCTAGGTTTATCAATAGAATCAATGCCCCCAGCATGACTGGCAGTGGCTGGTTGCACATCTCCAACATGAATTGCAGAGGTTGGTGATGGGTCGATAACATGACTCACAGAGGCTACAGACCTATTTCCAGTATGACTAGTAGGGATTGGACGTTTTCCCCCAGCATGACTTGCAGAGGGTGTGTTCTTTCCCCCAGCATAACTTGTAGAGGCTGGGTGCTGGTCTTCAATGTGACTTGTAGAGATTTTCGACCTATCTCCAACATGACTCACAGAGGTTGGTGATTTCGTCTTCCTATTCTTCCTCTTTCTATTTCGTTTAGACTTTAGGTTACTAGTAACTGTACTTTCACCAGAGGAGGGAGAAGGAGGAGGAGAAGACTTTGTTGATGAAGAAACATCAATAGGGTGCCCATGAATTAAGTTTATTAACCAAGAAGCATCAAGAGAATTTGTGACATTTGGAATGGTACCCAACCAAACCAGTAGTCCCACATTCAACCCAGGAATGTACAAAGTGGTCATTAAAGGGACACCAACGTTTCCCAAGAAATGAAAAGCACAAGAATCCCCTTGTGAAGGGGTTCCTTGGTTGGTATCATTGGGAAATTTATCCATGAATATATTATGCATAGTTTATCCCCTTGTGGGATCGTTCAAATCCGTAAAAGTCTCATACACTGACGATGGCAGACCAGTGTTATCAAAACAACGCCTATATAGAGGTGGCTCCACATTTCTAAGAGGAAGACCAAAAATTCCTCACGACCAGCGCAGTGGGCGGTATACCACCCTAGGTTAGAGACCCAAAGCCATGGTTGGATAACTCACTATGGAAAACTAGGGAGCATAGAGCACACACTAAAAGTTCCTAAAGTAAAATCAAGCAAACAACTAACTAGTTGGAAGAATAGTTACACCAACCAACACTAGAGAAACATACTGGTGCAAGTGAAACTTGAATACGGAAGCACCCTCCGGGTATACTCTGCAAAGCATGGCCCGATGTCTACCCTAGGTACTGCGGTATACCCCCGTGGTCACCTGTGTAAGTCCCTAAAATAAATACAACTAGGTTTCCAGCTCGTGAACAATCATCAGGCAGGTACAATCGACAGTTAGGTGGACCGCAATGAACAGGGTATCAAACCCGAAACCTATGAAGGGTATCGAAAGAAAGTGTTCCAAAAGACGACTGAGGACCTTGAATGGATTCGAGACCCATGAAGCTCTGTGGCAAATGCGATCAATGGGATCCCAGGATAAGTCCTCTATATGCATTTCCCACTTCGCTTGGTTTGGCTTTGGAGGGGTTATCTCCACTACCTTTCCGCACGTGACCTCGTGTTTAGCACTTGTGTTAGAGGGAGGTCCTGGATAATTTCCACATTACTGGAATTCTACACTCCTTAGCACAGACTCGTATGTTTGTTTTATAGCCTTGAAGATTTTCCTCTCCAACCTAAATCAAGGCTCTAGCCTAATCTAGTTGATGGACCCTACAAACATAAAGTCTAGTAAATTTTAATTAACGTTCTTTTTACTGGCTTGATTTACTCAAAGAGGGTACGATAGTGCAACTGATGTTGTTAAGTCTCTTTTGAAAAATGATGAAACTTATATGAACACTGGCAAAGAATGATTATATTTTTATTTTTATTTTTTTTGAAATGCTTTTAAAATTAGAAGAAAACACAACGCTATGCTAATTTCTTTTTATTTTTCAAATAACAATGCAAAGAAAATGCCAGGAAAGAAAGAGATCTAACAAACTAAGTTTTTTTTTTTTAATATTTTTTTCCAATCAAAGCAGAAATAACAAAAGATTCTAAAAGAAATTGATGAATGCACGATTCATAGCCGCCCCCCCCGGCCATGAGGGGTATTTTTTTTCAAAATGCAACTCATTTTTCATAAAATTTCAAGCTAAAAATAAGTTAAAAAAGCTAGGAAACACAAGAAATCTTCTAAATGAAAAAGAAAACTATAATAGATTCCAAACCTAGGCTAAGCTAATATGAATCTCTTGAAGACTCAGAAACTTACTTTGACCAAAAGAAAAAGGAAAAAAAAAACAATTCAAGGAAAATTTCATAGAACAAAACCAATCTGAGGTGAAGCCTAAGATACAAACTGCAAAAAAAAGAGACTAGAATGAGTTCCAGAAAACCCCTGAGAAGGATCACTTCTGATAGGGGAGAGGATGACTACATCTCTAAAAGAAATTTTCTGAAATCATACACACGACTGACACTTCATCAACTAGCGTGTCTACGCAGGCTGTGTGAAGGTTGGGCGTGTGTACATGCATGCAGGCCTTATACAGACCGCGAGTACCTCTGTGACTTCCCAAAAAGACAATGAAGCCTAAGCAAATAAAGCAGGGAGTACTGGTATGGAAGACCAGAATCCCTGCTAGCTCAGACTTTTGTAGAAACTTTAAAAACAAGTAATGAAACCAATTTTTAAAAATACCCAAAAAAGACTCCCAGAAAACTGACAAGTGGTATCAAAGTTTTGTCATGATTTGTTGTGTGTATCATATATTGATTTACCAATATTGAATCTGAGAGATAAACCCTAGGTACAGTAAGAGTTGTAATTCATAAATTGTGTTAAAGATCATCGTAAAGAATGGTGAGCAGTTAGGGAATAAATATAGAAAAAATCAATGTCCAGAATTTTGAGCTTTGGAAGCTTAAAATGGAAGATATTCTTGTAGATCAAGAACAATGGACAGTGGTCTATCCAGGTACCAATATGATAGGCATGTTGATGGAAGAATGGGATAAACTCGAAAGAAGAACAAGAAGTATGATTCACTTTGTCTTGTAGATTCGATATTGTTGAATGTCTTAGGTGAAGATTCGGCCAAGAAACTGTGGGACAAGTTGGGAAGCTTATACTAGTCAAAATATCTGGTAAATAAGTTGTTTCTTAGAAAGAAATTGTATCTTCTAAGGATGAGTGATGGTAGTTTGGTCACTGAGCACTTAAATTAGTTTAATACCATTTTAAGTCAGTTATCGTTTGTGGATATTAAAATCACTTAGGAGGAGAAGTGTATTAACCTATTATGTTATTTTCCACACTCTTGTGATAGCTTAGTCGTGGTTATAGGGAGTAATACAACCACACTAGTGCTAGAATACATGGTTTCTTATCTACTGTCAGAAGAAATGAGAAGAAATGACATGGAAGGCTCGACCAAATATGCTTTAGTGGTGAGATTTTGATCGGTTGAAAGAGATAAAGGAAAATTCTCTGGTAGAAAGTCTAAGTTGAAGGGTAGATCTAAATCCCCATTTAAGTCGATAAGAAGATACTGGAAATGTGGTAAATTTGGGCATTACAAAAAGGACTATAAGTTGAGGGCGATGGAAGTCAGTACGGAATCCAACGAGAAGCAGTCAACTGAGAGAAAGGCGACCCTAGATAAGGAAGGTGATGTGTACCTGGCTTCGACCAGTACATAGTCGGATCAAGGTGTTTAGTTGATCAACTCAGGAGCATCCTATCATATGACACCACATAAAGAATGGTTATGGGAGTATGAATGATATGATTGAGGTGATGTGTTCTTGGGGGACAACTTGACAACCAAAATTGTCAAACGAGGAAGAGTTCAACTGATATTGTAAGATGGGAGGAAAAGAACCCTTCTAGCTGTGATACACATTCCGGGTTTGGAAAGAAACCTGATATCTGTGAGTAAGATGAGTGATGTTGGAGTACACACTTTGTTTCAAAAGGATTCATGAAAAATGGTCAGAGGTGTGATGGTCTTAATGAAAGGAGTTAGGGTTGGAACCCTATATAAGTTGTTAGGGTTGGAACCATATACAAGTTGTTAGGGAATTCCAACTTGATTGGATGCAACAACCTTATTTCTCCTGAAGTCGACTCGATTACGACTCAATTCGACTCAACTCAGGTCGATTCGATACATATTGACTCAAAAATACATGATAAATCGACCCGACCATGCTGTGGCATGAGAGGATAGGACACATTGGAGAAAAAGTACTTTGAGATATGCACAACAAAGGTATGGTCGAAGGTTTTCCTAAATGTGGTTTAGAAGTCGACTTTTGTGAACAATTGGATATATGGAAAACAAAGTTTGGTGAGGTTCCCATATGGAGCGAAAAAGGAAAGTGGTATTCTATAATTGGTGCGTAGTGATGTTCTTGACCCATTTACAGTGCCTTATGATCCGGATTTAGGAGCGAAACGAACTAATTAATAGATTGAATACAATAAACACAGAGATGGGCAGAATAACACAAATATCCAATGAACAATATCTTCTATTAAATAATGAAATAGGCTGAAACTATAAAACTGCATAACTGAAACTTGCTTGAATGGTGTTATCTATCTCTGAGAAAAGATGTGGATGCTACCTGTATCCGTCTGAGAAGAATGGATTAAAATGAGGCTCCATATGCCTTTTTCATATTACTCATGAATGGAAAAACCCTAGACACTAAAAAACCTAACCCTATAAGGTGAAACACCAAAAATCATGTGGGCCCTATGGGTAAGTTGGTGTAATTTGGTACCTCAACTTCCCAGGTTCATAACTTTTTCATACGAGCTCCATTTTAGGTGCGTGATAGCCCGTTAGAAAGGTTTTTCATAGAACTACACATTTCGCTCTCAGACTTTGAATCTGTCTACAGTCTAATTGTGGCGAGCCAAAAAAACAATGTTTAGGGCCCCAAAACATCCCTGAAAGTACAACAAGATGTGATGACATGAAAACATACAAAATAGGCCAGTTGGATTAGGCGATAGGCCACCCATATCCACCTGGAGAATGTGTGAGGCTTCAAACAACCCCAGAATTTTAGAACTCACAATTATAAAGTAGTACAAAAAGACATGCTGAAAAAAAACGGACCCGAGGAGACAGTTGGAATAGGTGGGTGGCCACCAATATCCACTTGTATAATTCCTCCCCCCTTAGGAAGAAATGGTCTCCATTGTGTTGAGTTCACCCATTAGGTGAGGAAACTTCAACTGGATTTGGCCCCGGGTGAGCCACTTGCCTTGGTGTAGAAGTTGTCTTGCCTTGACAACCTGATAACATTAGATCCGCTGTTGGCAAGTTCCCTTGACTTGTGTGTCGATGATCTGATCGATGGATGCTTGTCACATGTAGTCAGGGTTGATCTCTATTGGTGTCAATTGTTCGACAATCTCATAGGTGTCCAATAATGGTGGAAAATATGGTCTAAGGAGGTCCACATTGAATAATGGATGCAGACTGAGGAAGGGTGGAGTGTTAATCTCAAAATCATTGCTACCCATAGCCTTGGTGATAGTGTAAGGCCCATAATGGAGTGGACGAAGCTTCTGATGGGGCCCGATGAGATGCTCCTTCTGCAAATGTATCCAGACTTTGTCACCAACCTGAAACTGGTGTGGTACCCTGTGTTGACCGTGGCACTTCTTGTACTTTGCATTGGATTTCTGCAAAATCTCTTGGACCTATTGGTGGATGTTATGAATCCGCTCGATGAACCTAGTGGCTTTGGCGATCACAGACTAGTCAGGGGAAGAGTTTGTATGTGCGGTGGGAAGAGGAAGTGCAACATCAATGGGTCCCAAGGGTTAGAATCCCAGACCCACTTGAAATGGGTTGTGGCCGGTGGAACTATGAAAAGCCATATTGTAGCTGTGTTGGACATATGGGAGACTCTCGTCCCATGTACGGGGATGCTTAGAATTGTACATGCATGGGATGTGCACAATCATCCGATTGATGACCTCAGTTTGGAAAGCGGTGGATTTTGTGATCTTGTTTTCCAGCAGATACCAGAGAATCAACCAAAATGTGTTGAGGAACCTACTATCTCGGTCGGAGATGATGGTCTACGGTATCACAAAGTGGACCCAAACTCATTCGAAGAAGAGCTTGGCAGTCTCAACCATTGTGACATTCTTCTTATAGGCTGTGAGGATGGCCATCTTCGAAAGTCGATCAACGACCACAAACACGCAGTCATTTTCATGCTTGGTGGATGAAAAACCAGACATGTAATCCATTGAGATGAATTCCCACGTCTTTTCAAGAATAGGAAGAGGGGTGTATAAGCCTTTCTTCTTGATGGTTGGCTTGGAAATGGCACAGGCAGTACAAGATCATATATACTTGTTGACGTCCTGTCAAAGTTTTGGCCAATAAAATGTTTTTGAAGAACGAACACAGTTTTCTCTATGCCAAAATGGTCTTCCACTCAACTGTAGTGGGCTTCCCAAATCAGCTTTGCACGCTCTCTTATAGGAACAAAGAGATGTCCCAGGTGGCATAAGAGTTTGTCTTGAATGTGAAAATCAGTGATGGTGGTGCTTATACCCAAGAGTTGATATGTGGTGGTGAATTCTGGATCTTGTTGATAAAGTTGGGGCCACTCTGATGCTTCATTTCCCCAGGAATAGAGCACAGTGGTGAGTGCAACCACAGGAGGCCGAATGAGATAGTCAGCGCCACGATTGGAGATACATGTATTATAATTAATGTTGAGATGGAATTGTTGCAGGTATGTGGACCACTTCTAATGGCGGTCGTTCTGCAATTTCCCCTATGTCTGTATGAAATGCAGAGGCTTGTGATCAGTGTGTATGATCGTCTCTTTCCCCAGAATGTAATGTTTCCATTGATGGTAGGCTTGTACAATGGAATACATTTCCTTGTCATAGGTGGGGTATTTCTGGACAACATCAGAGAGTATCTCATTATGGTATTCCATGGGATGCTCGTCCCGAGTGAGAACTGCGCCCACAACATAGTCAAATGCATCAGTCTCAATCTCGAATGGTTGTTGCAGATTAGGCAAGGAGAGTACAGGAGCTGAGCACAAGAGATGTGTCAGATCATTGAATGCTCATTGTTTCTCCTTCCCCCATATGAACTTGGCCCTACCACCGCCCTCGGTCACCTGGTTGAGGGCCCATGCAATATGGAAGAATCCCAACATGAACCATCGGTAGAAATTGGCTAGCCCCAAGAATATCTGAAGCTCAGTCAGTGTGGTTGGGGCTGGCCAGTCATGGATGACTTGGATCTTAGTTGGATCAACATGTACCCCATTCTCATCAATAATGTAGCCTAGGTGTTGGACCATGTTCATGCCAAAAGAGCATTTTTCCAAGTTGGCATAAAGCTTGTGTTGTTGCAGAGTGCTCAAAACCTAATGAATATGCCTCATGTGCTCTTCCCACATTCTGTTAAAGATGAGGATGTGATCCAAATATAATACCACAAAGGAGTTGGTGAAAGGTATCAATATATCATCCATCAACCTCATGAAGGTGGATGGTGCATTTTTTAAGCCAAAGGGCATGACTAGCCATTCATAGAGACCTTCTTTAGACTTGAAGGTTGTCTTCCAAACATCAGTTGGTTCGATGGGAACCTGGTGGTAGCCAGACTTCAGGTCAATCTTCCTAAAGAAATTTTCCCCCTTGAGTTGGTCAAGAAGGTCATCAATCCTAGGAATGGGGTAGTGGTTCCTGACTATGCTTTTGTTTAAGGGTCTGTAATCAATGCAGAGTCTCCAAGTCCCATCCTTATTCTGCACCAGTACAATTAGGCTTCTACAAGGGGAGGAGTTGGGTCAATGTGCCCCTTCTAAATAATCTCTTGGATCTATTTCCTGGTTTTTTTCATTATCCATCAGCGAGCGTCGATAGACTGGTCCATTAGGTAGAGGTGTGTTGTGGGTCAGATCAATTGGATGTTTGACTTGGTAGTGTGTCGGTACCCCTGTAGGTGAGGCAAAGATGTCTTTGTATTATTCCATGATCCCGTCCACTTGTTGTTGCTGCAAAGAGAGGCATTGTGTAGAGGCCATGGATGTGGTGACGACCTTCTCCTTACTGTGAGCACGGATCACAAGAAGACTAACTTCTCAGTCTATGAAATGACCTTACTACATTGCTTAGCAAAGATTAAAGAAATAGTAATAGGTGGTGTCACCTATGGGATATTGTACAATTCTCTACCCAAGGTAATAATAACATTGCGGGGTCTAGACTCATACACAACATGACACTTCCAAAAATATGGTTATCCTAAAAGAACATCACAAAATTCAAGGGGAGAAATATCATACAGTACCTCATCTTTGAAAGGATTGATTTCATAGGGTAGACAACATTGTTGGTTGACACGGAGATCTCTTCCTTGACGCAGCCAATCGATGGTGTAGGGTTGTGGGTGTGGTGTCGTTGGCAGGTCCAGCCGCTTGACGACCTCTGCTAAAATCAAGTTCTTCTGACTATCGATGTCGATAATGAAATGAATTGGAGCCCCCTTGACCCACATCTCCCAGTGAAAGAGGCGTTCCCCTTCCTCTAGTTCTTCTGGTTTGCTTGGCTAGACTTTGGTGGTAGCGACCGTGGCACTAGGTTCAACATTGATAATCTGCTTCCCTCCTTCAGGATTTGACTCGGAATCAGAATCGACCTCTCACTCAGAAGACTTCATCTCGACCACAAGGGACTTCTTGGAACGACATTTTTCGATGTTGTGCCAAGTAATTTTATGGTACTCACACCATTTTCTCGTGTCCTTCATCTTCTCATTGCCCTTCTTGTGTTGCATCTTGGATGGATTGTCTTGAGGGTGGCCATCCCGACTTGGTCCCTTGTTGTGTTGTTTGGGGTTACCTTTTCCCTGCTTCGTATGTGAGGGGTTTGCAGATCCAAACTCCCACCATTTCTGCTTAAATTCCTGCTCGATCTTGACAGTGTATCTATAAGCCATGCCCAATGAGGCGATTTCCAAGAAATCCATTTCTGTCTGAATGTATCTATGCAAACATTCATGGTATTTGAGAACCAGATGACGCTCGGAATATTTGATACCCAATTTGGTGCATAGGGTATGGAAAATATGGGTGAAGTCTGGTACTGTCTGGTCCCTTTCTAGACGTAGGGTGGTCCATCTGGTGTACTGGTCCTCGTAGCTTCCAACATGATAGTATTGTTATTTAATGGCATCCCAAAAGGAATCCTATGTAGGGGCCACCACAATAATTGCAGATTCCTCCACGGCCCTTCGCTCAGAGTAAGTATCCACCAGTCTTTAACATGGGGAATGGCTTTGAGGAGTGAAAAATTGATCTTTTCCCTATCGAAAAAATTGTGGACCAAAAAATATCCCTCGAGCATATTTAACCATTTATCTACAGCATCCACATCTATCAATCCTTCAAATAACAAAATATCAAAATTTACTTGTACCTTGAAGGGGGTTGCATGGTCACTTGATGAAGATGCTTCTCCTGTGGGAAATCGTCGAAGGATCTGTGCGAAGTTGTCCATCATTTCGTTCCTTTGTCGTGCGAGGGCTTCCTCGAGAAACAATTTAATAGGATATCATGCTCCATCATCTTTCTTTTAGTCTCCCATGGGTTTTTTCTAGGCTCGGTGTGGTCGATCTGGTAATGGCTCGATTGGTTCGAGTCCCAACTTCTTATACCCATACCTTGTCGGGGACATGCACGAAGAAAAAAAATGAAGAGCAGACTGCTCTAATACCACTGATCTAGATTTAGGAGCGGAACGAACTGATTAACATATTGAATACAATAAACACAGAGATAGGCATAATAACACAAATATCCAGTGAACAATATCTTCTATTAAATAATGAAATAGGATGAAACTGTAAAACTGCAGAACTGAATCTTGCTCGAATGGTGGTAGTTATCTCTAAGAAGAGATGTGGTTGCTACGCCCATCCATCTAAGAAGAATGGACTACAATGAGGCTCCATATGCCCTTTTCATATTACTCATGAATTCCAAAACCCTAGACATCCAAAAACCTAACCCTAGAAGGTGAAACGCCAAAAGTCATGTGAGCCCTATGGGTAAGTTGGTGTAATTTGGTACCTCAACTTCCTAGGGTCATAAATTTTGTATATTAAATCCGTTTTAGGTGCGTGATAGCCCGTTCGAAGGTTTTTCATAGAACTACACATTTCGATGTCAGACTTTGAATCTGTATATAGCCTGATTATGGTGAGCCAAAAAACAATGTTAAGGGCCCCAAAATAGCCCTGAAAGTACAACAAGATGTCCTGACATGAAAACATACAAAATAGGCCATTTGGATTAGGTGAGAGGCCACTTGTATCCACCTAGAGAATGTGTGATGCTTCAGATAGGCCCAAAAGTGTAGAACTCACAATTATAAAGTAGAACAGAAAGACGTGTTGAACAAAAACAAGCCCGATGAGCCAGTTGGAATAGGTGGGTGGCCACCAATATCCACCTAGATCACCTTACCTTGGTGGATCCCTATATTATGTCTCCTCCATAGATGATTTTTCTAGAAATACATGGATATATTTCCTAAGTAATAAATTAGAGGTTTTCAATAAATTTAAAGAGTTTAAATCTCTTGTAGAAAACCAGACAGATAAAAAGATTAAGGTGTTGAGAACTGACAATGACAGTGAATTCTGTGGAAAATAATTTGATAATTTATACAAGAAGCGTGGTATAGAACTCCAAAATACCACACCATATACCCCACAACAAAATGGAGTTATCGAGAGAATGAATAGAATGTTGATGGATAAGGAAAGAAGCATGCTCAGTGGTGTTGGGATCACACAAGAATTTTAGGCAGAGGCATTTGACACTGCAATATATCTGGTGAATATGTCTCCTTCGTCGGCGCTAGTCGACACAACTCCACATGAGGTATGGTCAGGTAAGAATCCTTCGGTTTCACATCTCAAAGTATTTGGTTGTGATGGATTTGTGCATGTTCCCAAGGAAAAGAGGAGAAAGTTAGACAAGAAGGTAGTCAAATGTATTTTCATTTGATACAAAGAAGGAATGAAAGGATATAAGCTCTAGCATCCTACATCAAGAAGAACGGTGTACATTTGAGATGTGGTATTCAAATGTAAGACAAATTGGCTACAGAGTTATTCTTACATAAGCAAGAGGGTATGATGTTGATTGCGTCTTAGGTGTGGACCAAGGTTAGACATGTAACCTTTTATTCAGATTGAATAAGACAACAAGAGAACAGAATGCTCAAGGAATGATGGTTTTCCTGGTTTGCGTTTCCAGGGTAAAATCTTTGTGTACTATGTGATTGATTTGTCATTTACCTTCTTGATTAAATTCTTCTTCTCTTTTGCTAGGTTTAGTGTGGAATTGCATCTCATTTCCTAACAATGGGGAGGAGAGGGGCGTCGGGGTGAATGTGGGAGGAGAGAAGGAAATGGGTG